>JADRCD010223676.1:23853-38587 GCA_019843815.1 Montemys delectorum
CTCGAACTCAGAAATCTGCCTGCCTCTGCCTCCTAAGTGCTGGGATTAAAGGCATGCGCTACCACCACCCGGCGGCTCAAATGTTTTCTTATAAAGAAAAACTGGACCCTGTCTCGAAAAACCAAAAAACCAAAACCAAAAAAACAACCCCCCCCAAAACAAAACAAAACAAAACAAAACAAAAACAAAGAACCTGGAGTCAGGTATGGTGGCATACACTTTTAATCACAGCAGAGGCAGGTGGATCTCTGTGAGTTCCAGGACTATATAGAGTCCTATCTTAAAAAAAGAAAACATAAAAAAGGAAAAAGGAAAAGAAGTGGGGGAACGAGGAGCACTGGAGAGATGGCTCAATTAAAAGCTAGGTTCACAACAAAAATTAAACAAAAACTGGGTCTTTACAGAAAACTACTGTTATTAGTTCTACAATAACTACATTTTATTTAATTTAGAAGTGCTAACTCTAAACTGTCAAATAACCTATTTGTATAAAATAGGAATGGATACACAATTGCCCAGACAGTATATAGATTACTCAGCATCTGCTACCACCACTGGATTGTGTTAATGGCAACATCTTCATCATCAATTGAGAATATATATGATAAATTTTACTACTTAAGCAGTTTGAGGAGAAAAATATTTGAAATGCAGCCAAACAAATAACAGGAAAATGGAGTTCAAAGACTGGATCATTAAACCCTGGGCCAGAACATCATCTATGATCAGAAGTGTTTGCTTAAAGTAAGATATGTGATCATTATAGATCTCTAACAAAACTCTCATAAATAAATGATAGCTCATATTCAGAATAATAGTTATAATAGAAAATGTTTTAAATTTTGGTTCTTGATATATCTTACAGTAAACAGACTGAAGCTGTTGATAAAGGATGCAAGAAAAAAATTACAAAAAGTCACATCTTTTCTATTCCATTATATTAGCATATTTGTGCAGAGATTATCATAATCAGGCAAATAATTAAAGAAATAAGTGTATATCCATTGTGGTCTCCTTCTACAAATGGATTATGTAGTAGTTTAGCAGAGAAGATGTAAAGTTTTAATGGAAATGTAGTTACTACAAAACTAGTTGGAAGAACCTGGACTGGTCTCAGCACTTAGAAGGGAACAAGTGTCTGCTGAGTGAATGAACAAATGAACTGCTGAGGGCAGTCATTCCATTCCCTATCACAGTCAGGCAATTAATCAATAACATGTATAAATTTGTAAATACTTAGACCAAGCACAACGTAAAGGCAGGTAATCAGATTAAAAATACTAACTAAACTATGAAAATATCCAGCCAAATATACACAAAACAAAACCTGGATTTCTCTCTTGCCTGTTATGTGTCTTGAGGTTGTTACTGGATATGAGGGATTGGTTGCAGTAGTAAGACAGGAAAAAATGCTCAAATTTTTTTTTGACACATTTCACAATCCTGAGTTTCTTTACAATAAAAATACCAAGTGATAAAATTTTACCTTAAGTCAGAGTTCTGAAAAAGTAGTTCTTTTTTTTTTTTTTTTGGTTTTTCCAGACAGGGTTCTCTGTGTAGCCCTGGCTGTCCTGGAACTCACTCTGTAGACCAGGCTGGCCTCGAACTCAGAAATCCGCCTGCCTCTGCCTCCCAAGTGCTGGGATTAAAGGCATGCGCCACCACCGCCTGGCCGGAAAAGGTAATTCTGATAATTTTAGTAATCTTATTTTCTGAGCTGAGCAGTAGTGGTGCACACCTTTAATCTCAGAGCTTGGAAGGCAAAGGCAGGTCTACAAGTAAGTTTAAGGACGGGTAGGGCAACACCAAGAAAACCTGTCTCAAAAAAACAAGAGAAAAAACCCCCTTATTTCCATGTTGTTATGTTTTGAGACAAGTGCTCACTACGTAATTCTGGCTGGCCTTGAACTCTCTATGCTCTCTATGAAGACTGTGATTGGCCTCTAATTTATATTAGAGCTGCCTGTCTCTGCTTCCTAAATGCTGGAGTTAAAAGCATGTGCTACCATGCCTGGTGAAGTTCTTAATAATTTCTACTATTTTTTTTGCATTTACTTTAAAATTTCTTCTTAATGCATTTTTGGATGAATCTACTATCACTATTAAACAAAGGAGGAAGATAGTCAATGACTGCAGATTATTTTTTTCTTTTCAGAACATACTCTCATCTCTCAAACTAAAATTTACCCAGGCATGCTGGCTTACATCTATAATTCAAGCACTCAGGAGGCAGGAGGCTCTAGCCACTAATTCAAGGCTGATGTGGACTACATATTGAGTTCCTGGTTAGCCTGAGTTAGAGTGAAACATATTTCAGAAAAACAAAATCAAACAGATAGGTAAACAATTCAAATGTTATCTAAGTACTACTTGGCTTATGGCTTAATTAGACATTTGTTTTCTATTATACTAAGCAAATACTTCTACCCTTCTATTTCAGCAACCTTTTCCTGAGCTTAAAATAATTAGTAAAACTGAAGGAAATTCATCACATAGATAAGTATTATTTTTACATGTGATTTGATGGTTATGCATGGGGAACATGTATGTAGAACATGTGTGTGCCATGGTGTGGTTGTGTGTGGTCAGGATAACCATGTAGAGCCAGTTCTCTTTTTCCACCACTGAGAAGGTTCTGGGGATAAACCTTTACCTACAAAGTCACCTCATGGGCAGGTCTTCATACATTACTAAATAAAATGATTACCTTCACCGTAGGAAAGCCTTGCTGTGTTCTATCTTTTACAGAGCCTCGGCTGCCCTCTGTCAGGTACCGGGCTCGGTGTTGGGTTTCAGGTTGTACCACTATCTTCAGCTCCTTCCCCTCACTTTTAACTGGATACTGTCCACACAACATAGGGCTCTTCTTTACTCCAGTTCCCTTTTGGCTGTCCAATGTTCTGAGAATCCAAAGCACAACATGAAGGAAATATCAAAAACAGTCTTCTATAAAAGCTATCTTAGATAGAGGAAGAAACAGAAAGGCAATTAACACTGAAAACAACTGCTTAGCCTATAGATAAAATAGAACACAGTCTAAAGGAGGAAGAAACATCTTTTATAAACAAAGTATCTTTAAAATATTTTGAACCAAGTGTAACTACTGGCCATGAAAGAGAAAGCTGGACAGGAAAGAGAAAAATAAAGTTGGTTGGCAGAAGAAAGACAGTGTAATAATTGTCTCCTCACTGCAATTCAGTTAAAATAAAATATAAAAATTACACATATCAGTCACATAAAGCTAAAAGATTAATTATGGTTACTTTTTAATCAGATTTGCAAAACAAAAGAAAAAAAGGAATTAGCAAAAACTACCAAAACAGCACAAAAAGGAATTAGCTAAAATTACCTAAAAGATTCAACAACGAAGGTACATGTGGTATATTCTTTTGGACTGCTTTCTCAGTAAATCAAAATGAGAAATTTATAATAAAAAAATTAGTGATTCAATTTTTATTGGGAAATGAGATTTAGTAAATAATCAGTGTGAATTTTTTTTTTTTTAAGATTACTTTTATCTGTGACTGGTTGAATGATTAAAGTAAAAATCTTATAACCTGAGCTCTATACTACTGGTAATTCTACTTGGTGTTGATTTTTTTTAATTGTGGAAGCTTTGTTTTGTTGTTTGGAGACAGGGTCTCATATACCGCAGGCTGTCTGTTGTATAGCTAAAGATGGCCTTGAGGTGCAGATCCTCCTGCTGTTGCACCTACCTAAGCAAGGGTCCATCTAAAACTGTGTTAATTTAAGCATTTCTTTGTTTATAATACAATATCTAAAATAGTGTTTAGGACTTCTATAAAGTAGCTAATATAATGCAAATACCTTATGAAAATAAGCAGAAAACCCCCCTACCCTTCAGAAACATGAAATAGATTTAAAATTATCCTTGTATGTTCTTCAAAAGTCAGAGCCTATCATGCCTTTTTTTTTTTTTTATAATCACAGCAAGGTAACCAGATCCCCAGAGGAATATTATGATTTTAAAAACAGAAGAACAGCTTTAAACCTGGCCTTAAAATTTACCAATCCAGTTGTGACCAAGCTGTTGCCTCAGGCATAAGAGCAAAGGGAAGGCAGGTAGTCACTCAGTTGAAAGGACTCCCTAAAACAGGGACAGAAGTACAGAGGAAAGGGCAGCACTGGTACCTGAGGAGGAGTCTTGGGGACTGACAGGGCAAGCTCATGGAGATACTTGCTAATGGAGGCAAACAGGAAGAGGAAACAGGCCAGGAGAGCAGAGAGGGAAAGGAGTTTTTGTAATGGTAAGAAGGGCAGGCCCAGACCTTACTTGGATGAGAAATGCCATTCACCTACTTCTGACACAGCTAACTCGGAGATAACCTGATGTATAAGTCATTTTAGAGTTGCCAGAGGACTGAATCTATGAACAAAGTATCTGTCTAAAGTGGAATAATGGGGAAGTAACGTTTTTTCTTTTCAGCTTTCTGAGTGAATTTAAATGTTAGGATTGAAGAGTGTACAATTTCTTATACATGAGATTCTATAATAATCTGTTTTGTATTCATCTTATTACCAAAGCAAAAAAAAAAAAAAGGTATATTTAAACTATGTAAAGATATCTCCCACAAGAACTATAAGAAATTATAGTGTAATGACAATAGTAATTTACATGAGTGACTAGATTATGGGCCATTTACTTACTTTTTTGTATTTTTCCAAATACTTATAATTCATATGTATTGATCATAATAAAAATGAAAAGTTTGATACTGAAGTATTAAGAAAACTTGAATGATATGACAATTTATTTCATCAGGTGAGACTTTTATTTATACTAATCAAGCTAACATTTTGAGAGTAAATCAAAATGATTCCTGTAAAACAAGTATCTTATTTGCAATGAATGTTTTTTGAGTGAGTTGATATATATATATATATATATATATATATATATATATACACACACACACATATATATAATATGCATATATATAATATGCTAATACACACACACACACACACACACACACACACACACACACACACACACACGTGCGCGCATGCACTAAAAAGACCTCAAGAAATTTAATTTAATTCCTACCATAGTGAAAATATTCCTGCTGGGTTTTTTGGGGGTTGGGAGGAGAATTCTTGCCACATAGCCCAAACTGATCTTGAACTCACTACTGGCCAGGCTGGTCTCCCGCTCATAAACCCACAGCCTCAGCTTCCCAAGTGCTGGCTTACATGAGATTACCACCCACCATGCCTGGCTCTGAAATATATTCTAAAAATCTCTTTATTCTCAAAGTTTAAATGTAAAAGTGGAAAAATGTATATTTTTATCTACAGACATGTAAAACAATGAAATCATCAACTAATTCTTAGAAAAGTAGTAATTCAATTTATAAATTGTTAAGGTAAAACAGCTTCAGTTCATTACATGGGGATTAGTTGATTATTTCTGCAGGGCTGGATATCAAAGCCAGGGCTTCCTCATGTTAGAAAGAGACTTCATATGAGACCGGAGTCTCATATCTAAATGACAACTACCATAGACAATGTATTGTGGCATATTCTACTTAGAAGTCTTAGCATGACATTCACGTTCTTTTGTGCTAGATATTCCTCCATGTTTTCTGTCAAAAAAATAATTTTAACTACAAAAAGGCCTAAAATGACCTCCATATCCATATGATATCATATCTAAACTTCTAGAACTTTAAAAGAAATAGGGCTGCTGATTCCCAGGACATTAGTGAAGAATTTAAGACTGATATGGTCAGCAACACCGACATACAAACAGGCTTTAAAGAAGATGTTTCCTTAACAAAGCCCTAACTTTCTAGTTGTAAAAATAATCATCTTTCTGTTCATCAGTTATCAAGGCTTCAGGCATCACGGAGATAAATGAACTGCTAGAAGATCTGCAACACATCGCAAGTTCATTTAATAAATATTTAGCATTATAGACTTCAAATTGTGCCATATTGAAGACTTTATAATTTATCTCTCAAAACATTTCAAAATTTCATGTTTCTAACATCTTTCTCATCGTTTAAAAAAGAGAAAGAGGCAACTAGCTAGAACTGAAGGTTGTTTAAGAATGGTTGGCTGTCCATGTATTTTACATTTGGTTTCATCTTTTCCTCAATATATCTTATAAATTCAAAATTTAAACTTCTTTATCATTTCCATATACTATTGTTAAATAATTTTCCATTACCTAAGAAGATGGGCATTTCTTCTGCTGCTTCATGGAGTTTCTGCTTCATGAATTATTTCATGAAAGTTTTGTCTTGACCAATGTCATTATACTTTCCCTGGTAACCTCAAATCATTTCTAAGATATATCTATCATACAAAAGCAGAAGCAGAAAAGATGTAGGTCAAGACATCTCTAATCAGCAACAGTAAAACACTGTTTGACTATCCCCACGTCAAAATGCTACTGTTTTTAACTGGAAACTTTAATAACCATTTCAGTACAAATAGGAAAGCATCTTTCACTGTAACTTCAGAAAAAAAGACCCTTTCCACTGCAGCCCAAATAAGCCCACATGTATTTACTGCCATGCACACACCTTTGAGATCTGCGCGATCAATACACTTCCTTATGTGAGTGACTTGGAGTGCCCAGCACAGTTCAGAGTCTTAGTCCTCATTTTATCTTAGACTCAACACTCCTTCTAGAGCTCCGGAGCGCTAAGCTGCGCTGTGTTAGGAAAGACTGTACCTCGTCTTCTTTTGGATACTGCCTAATCTAGACTTTTTGAAACTGTAAAGCATTTAAATTATTTAACTAGAGCATTCTAAAGGAGTTTTAATGAAAGTATAAAGAAAAAGCGTAGGCTTTTTTTTTTCAAATTAATTTTCAGGTTAGACTATAAGGACATGAGTTTCATTTTAGGGTTTCATACATTTGAGTATAGACTTACTAATTTTAAAATGTACACAGGAAATATTTAAGGACACATTTAATCTTTATTATGATAAATATTGAATTGGATTTTTTAATGTAACACATCAAAGATGTCATCACAACATACACCAATCTAAGCTTTCAGACTATTTCCTTTATGATGGGAGGAAACTGCAAATGATCCTGCAATACCTAATGAGTCACACTCAGTGCCTCCTAAAACACCAATTCTCAAGATCTAGTGAGTTAAATTTTACTGAATATATTGCAGAAATGTTTACTTTCAAAAGTCTAGCAACTAAATATTACAATTAAAATACTAAAAGAATCCTAAGCTAGGCAGTGGTGGTGCATGCCTTTAATCCCAGCACTCAGGAGGCAGAGGTAGGTGATCTCTGAGTTCAAGAAGCCAGCCTGGTTTACAAAGTAAGTTCCAGGACAGCCAGGGATACACAGAGAAACCTTATCTCAAAAAAAACCAAAAACCAAAAACCAAAAACCAAAACAAAAAGACCCCGAAAAACAAACAAGCAAAAAAACATAAAAAACAACCCAAAACCCCAAATCTCCCACAAAGTCCCCCAAAACTAAAGGAATCCTAAAGTATATCATATTAATCTATTATAGCATGGAATAGTGCACCAATGGCACAGATGAACAGAAAGCTCAAATGTGTACCACAATCCTGTTTCATTATCCTTCAAATAAGAAACAGAATTAGAGGGGGGAAAAAGAGTAATAATTGTTTTAAAAGTTCTAAATTGGCACACTGCATCAAAGAAAAAAAATTTCAAGCACATGAACCTAAGTGAGAATTAGTCATTGCTTCTGTTTTCTCATTTTCATCAAGTAAAGATGAAAAACAAAAATAAAATGTAAAATTCTCTAAAAAATCTAAGGAAATGGCTCACGAAGCAAACTGCTAGAAGAGCAGATCAGCTTCTGGAGAGCATTTAAGGTGTTTTAGCTAGCATCGCTATACTGTTTCTCATTTCTGCAGGTAAAGCTATTTTAAAATACTTTTAAAATATAAGTTCATTTGAAGTTTAAGTTATTCCAAAACAGATTATCTTTTTTACTATACCTAACCATATGCATAATAAAATTCCTTTGCTATAATGTACTACTATTTTTATATTATTTTTCTAGTAAAATTTGATTATTTTAAGTTAAAATTCTCATGTACTTCAAGGATAAAATTAGCATTTTTTGCTTTATATGCAAACTTGAGCTAAGAATTAAGAAAATTTGGGAATGATTTACTTTTTTGTTTTGCATAATGGTGATAGAACTTTAAAAAATGTGGATACCAACCCATTTCCAGCTTTTGAGTTGCCTTTGTTGTCCGTGGTAAGCTGAGAAAGCACATAGTGAGGTGCTTTGGCACTGTCGGCATCAAATATATCCATATTAGATTCTTCACAATCTCGTCGTTTGACCCCCGGCCTCTGCTTTGGATTTCGTTTTCGTGATTTACGAGGTACCTCAGTGTTATCATTGTAGGAACTGGTGCTCATGTTACTGAAGTTGGAGGGGGAATCCTCCATCCACATACTGCAGCTCTGCTCAGATTCCAATCCACACCCCTCATCCTGGCAGGACATCCGACTGTTATCCAGCAAGTCCTCAGGTGGTGGTGAGATGTACAAAACTGTGTGCCTCTTCGGGGTTGATGGATGCTGCTGAACTGTGTTACCGGTTAACTGCTTTTCACTTACCCCTCTGTTACTTACCCCCACGGCTGAGGAGCAGCTCTCCACTTGCATAGCCTTGCTGTCGGTGACTGAGGTAGAATAAATGGTAGGGCTGGAAGAGGTGGTAAAGGAGCTGCAAGCACCGCCCATGGAGGAAGAGGAGGGAGCTGAAGACGCATCTGCGGTGTATAATCCAAGAGTAAATACACTATACATGTTTTCACCTAGGCTGGCTAGCAGTCCCAATGAAAATGTGATTTGTGAACTGATTGTTTTCCCCAAAATGAATAATTGGAATTTGGTTAAGTTTTAGAATATAAATGCTTTAAGCAATATAAAGCCTAGAAATATATTTTTGAAAAATGCCCAAATAGCGTTATTTTACTTTTGTTATAATTGATAGATTTTTTAAAAATCTAATTTAGTGTTTTAAGCTGTAAAGCAAGAATAAAGCTTTTATTGCCTCAGCTGAACGTTCTGTTAAATTTTAATAATTTAAAGTAATACAGAAAACCCCAATATGAAACATATGTTTGTGGTCCACATTCAATGCCAATTAAATAATTCATTATAGAATTTGAAAAGTGGGACTGTGCTTAGCCACAAAATATTAAAATAAGTTTCTAACCTATGAAGCAGAGAACTACAGGTCATTTTTAATGCAGACACTCCCTGCTTCAGAGGCAAATCCTGGAATAAAAATATGAGAAAATAAATGAGAAAAGAGCTGCTGATTATTCCAGATACCAATTATAAAATGAAAAATAAATAGAGAAAAAATATAGATAATCAACTGAACTGGAGGCAAAATGGAACTGGTACCATCGCTAGAACTGAGTGTAAAATCCATGAGAATAAAGGTAAGAAAGGCTTGGTGTGGCTCAGGCTTGCTTACAGGTTGGCCACTGAGAATCTCAAAGTTGGAAACAGCAGATCAAATCCACAAGTAACAAAAAAATCCACCCTCTAAGAATGAATCAAAAGCAAAACCAGGGTGGCTGCTAAATGGACTTTTCCTATAAAGTGCTCATGTGCTCAAAAGTTGGCTATCCTTGTCCACTACTTCTCTTTTTAAAAGGCCTGCTTAATTGTGACTATCAGGTCATTTTCCAGTATGGTAGTAAATAGTAAATCTTACTGACCAAAGCCTAACAAAAAATTAGGCATGAAAAATTGTCTACAATGACAGAATTCCTATAAAAATATTTTAAATTAAATCATTTATCAAGCAGGGGAAAAAAGCAGACTTAAGTAAATCTCCGTAGAGCAGACTGTGCAGCAAACTAGCAGTATCAGTAGCTGAGAACACTGTTACTATAGTCCTTAAATGCATCACCTCAGCCACATAACATTGTTTAGGCTGGAAGTTATTTGTAATTTCACAAATACTATTTTATCATGTTCAAGATATAATGTACACATAAGTAAAAAATGGTAATGCTTAAATTTAATTTGAACCTTCAACCATTTATGCCACAGTTTTAAAACTGCACAATAAAATTTTCAGTTATTGAAATCATAATATTCATTGTCAATTATAGAGCTAAAATGTAAGAAGGTCTGTGTTTGGATAATAAAAAGCTGTGCTATAAATTAACTGACCCTAACTGAAAGCATGTTATCAAAACATGTAAATTACTTGAAGTAACAAAAACTTCTCATTGTTGCCAAGGTTGAAGAGCACAGTCATGTTAGCCAACCATAATGTGATCTGTATAAAGCCACACTACATAAGTCAAAGAACCTGAAGGAGTAGATAATACCAGTTCCACTTTTTAGTTTATATCTTGTCAAATGCAGTAGCTGAAATTAGAAAATTCAGTCACTTTTAAACTGCATTCCAATTTAAAGAAAAATTTATTAAATTTGTATCATGCATTAATGCAATGTTTTCTTAGTAAATAAATATTTTAAAGATCTATAAAAACTACAAAATCTAGATGCTAATGCCAACGACAGTTTAGGAGCTGATTTGTAGCCACTTTGGGTTTAAATATAGCTTTTTCTTTTTTTTCTTTTCCTCTCTCTTTCTCTCTCTCTCTCTCTCTCTCTCTAAATACTACAATGGTTATTTTGGACAAAACAGGAAAGATATATCTAATGTTCCTCCATCTGTTCCAACTATTGGCCAAAATGAAACTAAAATTTGTGCTTGTGTGTGTCTATATTCTTTATTCTTGATTTTCAGAGAAACACTAGTAGATAGCATGCACTATTGGCAGTGGCTCACACAAAGCATGCAATAGGAATGCTGTGAACTTGTATTTCTATAAAGTACTTCCCCAACGCCTTCTTTCTGAGTCCAAGTACCATGCACATGAGAATGCAGGATACAAACATCTCAGAGATCCCTGCCAATGATATTATATATATATATATATATATATATTGATCCAAAGTTCTTAGCTTACAGCTCCTAGCAACTTCCTAAATTGAAGAGAGCAGTAAGTATCTGTGATTAAAATTTTGGTCTTTTGCTTCATAGTGATAAAAGTGAAGGACGGGTTTTATTTATTTTTGGACAGGACCTTTATTATTTTTTTATTTTAATTTATAACAAGCATATTTCAATCACCAGAGACTGTATTAATAAGGTAATTTGGGTGAAGTTGCTAAATAACACAAGATGGGAGAAGAGGGCTGGTTGCCACAAGAATCAACCATGTCCCAAGTAGCAGAGGAGCTGGAATTTAGGTTGATAAACAACAGCCAATGATTTAATCAATCATATCTATATAATGAAGCCTACTTAAAATTTTTCTGTATAAAATTTCAAACAAACTTAATTCAGGTTTGTAGGAAGGTGAACAAAACTACCACATGCCAATAATGAGGCACAGTGAAACTCCCACTGAGGCTGAGGCGTCTCAATCTTCTCCTGTGCCTTGCCTCACTGGTCTATTCATGTCTATGCTTTAATATACTATTTACTGTGAACCAGCACATGTGTTTGCTGTGTTTTGGAGTTGCTGTACTAATAAAATAATTGAACTTAAGGAGGGGATCATGGGAAGTTTAATTATAAGCAGTCAGATGAATATTGAATTCTATTAAGTTAGATTGGCAAATAAATAGGGTTAGAGATTTAAAAAGGACTCAGTACTTAAGACGTGAAATGCTTAGCTTGTATTGCACACAGCAGCAGCACCTGACACAGGTACACTACTGAGAGTTTAGAGATAATACTTGCCCTTTCCCCAGAGAATGCTACAGTCTTTCCTAATATGTGTGTGTGTGTGACAATTATGTATTTAAATTAACCCTAAATTTACCATGAAAAAATTTTTTAATATTACTTCATTAAAATATAGAAACAATATCAAGGACATTTTAGATTTCCAAACACTAACCTGTCAATTTCAAAAATTCCCAGAAAAGTAATATAATAAAGAATTATTTCTGAGAATACTAGAAATATACTTAAGTTACTTTTAAAGATCTTTCTGTCAAATCATATAATCACTCCAAAACAAAACACCAAACTAACAAATAAAAAAACTCCACAAGAAATGCCTTAATTGGCATTCTATAGAACTGAAGTGATAATAAAAATCCTGTGTGTGTTTATATGTATGTGTGTGTGTGTGTGTGTGTGTGTGTGTGTGTGTGTGTGTGGTGTGTTGGAAGCAGTTACTATGTATCTCTGGATGGCCTAGAACTCACAGAGACCTGCCCGCTCTGCCTCTTCAGTGGTGGGATTAAAGGGATGTGTTACCACTCTCCAGCTGCTTGGTTTTTTGAGTCAAGGTCTTGCTATGTAGTGCAGGTTGGCCTTGTATTCACACACTCTTCTTGCCAAATTCTGTGCTGAGATTGCAGATATGTACGACCACTCTGGCCTTGGATATTCATTTTTATTTATAAGTTTGTGTGAACGAAATATGGTACCTACCTCCCTAACCTGTTTTCAATGCGAAGTCTCTATTTTTTATCTGTCAGGAATGTTCAGTCTCTGTTAAACTAATTGCTACATATTAAAAATACAGATATTTAATTTGTTAAAAAATAAATAAATAAAAACCAAGCCAAAGGTGGTGGTGCATGCCTTTAGTCCCAGTGCTTGGGAGGCAAAGGCAGGCAGATCTCTGTGAGTTTGAGGCCAGCCTGGTCTACAGAGTGAGTTCCAGGATAGCTAAGGTTACATAGTGAGCCCCTGCCTCAAAACAAAACAAAATGAAAAACAAAACAAATAAATACATATATACATACATACGTACTGGATTTTAAGTTTTATCATATAAAGAAACCTAATGTAAAGGTATTTGACATATTCCTTGCTTAAACTATACTTTAAAATGAAGATGTTAGTTCTAGGTGGATCATGTCAACTACAAGTTATTTAATGACCATAACATTTTAGTGCCTAAAATGACATTAAAAAGAGTTTATATTTCATCTGGATCTAATAATACTTATAGAATGAGTTCTCAAATCAAAACTATTCTTTAAGGTCCTCAAAACAAATAAACTTGCTTCACTGACTTAAAACATATTTCATAAATGATATTTAGCTAAGACCCTGAGTTCAGATCTGACACTAACAATTAAATGCACACGTGTATTTATACATTTCAATTATCTGCAATGGTCGAATTATCTAAAAGGTCACTACAGCAAAGCCCATTAACTTCTGTAGTGCACTATGTGAGCCAATAGTGGAACAGAGAAAGAGGCGGCTGCCTACCCAGAAATACTCCTGAAAACCAACAAAGGCATTTGGTACAGTTTCTGACCTAAAACATACTGAGACTTAGCTATTCTTCATGAGGAGTAATATTTGTCTTACTGGTAACAATGAATTAAAAACTGGACATTTTTGTCTGATAAAAGTCACCATATAAGGACATATTTTCGAATCATAGAAGAAAGACACTCAAGGAAAAAAATTAAGAACTACATTTGTGTTGCCAATAGACTGAAACATAGAAGACACAAAGTGGCTGCAAACCTGCTTTGTCAACACCTTACATGCCAACCTTCATTTTCTACATTTCTTCTTATTCTAACACTAATGTAAAGTTTAAAACTTTACAAACAGATTTAGTTTTAATCAGTATCAACCCACTATTTAAAAATGAAAACAAAAAACAAAAAAAAAATTAAGGAAGGAAGGAAGGAAGAAGGAAAAGAAAAGAAAGAAAGAAAAGAAAAGAAAGAAAGAAAGAAAGAAAGAAAGAAAGAAAGAAAGAAAGAAAGGAAGGAAGGAAGGAAGAAAGGAAGAAAGAAAGAGGGAAAAAATAAGACTTATGAAGAAGTCTGAAAACAAGACCGACCTAGACCCTGGGTGAGATTGGATGGGTCAAGTGTCTCTGGTACTATTTGTCTTCACTATTGACAGACACTGTCACACAACCCACCACACGATGCCTGTCTCTGAGTGGCGAAGCTAGAATGCAAGTTAAGTGCATTAATAGAAAAACAACTAGCACCCCAGCATATGAAATAAGCAATCCAGGTTACTTTACAAAAAACAAAACCAAAAATTGTACGGTTGATCAATTTACATGTTTAAAACAGTTTTAATTTCCCACATGTACTTTTCCCACCCAAAATAAGTTTACATGCTACAATAATCAATGTAAGATAAACTTAAAAAATTTAATTATTAACATCAGATAAATGCATGTAAGAAAATGTTTTACTCAAAAATTTGGTTAACTCATATTCACCAATTTATTTTACTGTTCATAAATGCAATCTAATCCATAAGCCAGAATATTCTTTTTTATGTGTTTGTTTTATGGCTGTTTTTAAATTTTAGGCTGTGCCTTTACCCAATTAAGTAGGAGACATATTCTGAACAAATCTGAACAAAGCACAAATAGCAACCCCCCCCCAAGTCCCTATCTTTAATTTCTGTCACATCAATGGCCACATACTTCCTTACATACCCCTTTTAAAAAGTAATCAACTTGGTGTGGTGGTCGATTCCTATAATCCCAGCATTTTAGAGGCCGAGGCAGGAGGACTGCTATGAGTTAAATCCCTGCCAGGGCTACATAGTGAGTTCTAGGTCAGCCTGATATAGTGTGAAAGGATTTCAACAAAACAACTGGAGTTCAGAGTTCAAGAGACAAAGGCATGCAGACCTCAGGAACGTAAGATTAGCCTAAGATCCACAGGAAGACCCTATCTCAAAAATTAACTCTGA
>JADRCD010223677.1:0-14075 GCA_019843815.1 Montemys delectorum
AGGAAAGGTTGCTGCTATTAGTCTAGGGTAAACACAAGCATTCTCTTTCACATTGTCCCCAGGCCACACAAATCAATTAGAAGTACGTCTTATTAAAGACTCCGTGAGTGTCGAAACAAATGTGTTTGGTGAATTGACCTGGGGGAGCATTCAAGGCCTAGCTGTACTCTGGTGATTTAATTTCTTTGCTTCATAGAAACACAAAGAAACAACATTCTTGGAAATTGCAAGAAGGAAAAGAATTGGAAGATATGTATTGTCTCGATTTCAAATGGAATTGGTAACTTCATATTGTACTGTGATGTATGGTTCTTCCTGTGCAAAGCCCTGGAGGATGTATGAGCTCCTAAGATTTCACATCCGTTGTGAGCTGAAAGAGGCTGGTTTCTGGAGCTCTTGTTCATATCTCCAATGAACCTTCCTCAACACTGTTTTCTGAAGCTGTCACTGAAATAAAATGTGCCTGCCCATGATCTTCTCTTTGTAAGACCTGGTAAGAAGAAAGGAGAAAAAGAATGAAGAACAGGAGAGACGGAATTGGAAGCAAATAAGCAAAATGTGTTGTAAAATGAGTGGTTTATTACTGTCACAGATAATTTACCATTTAGTCTCTATAAGCATACATTAGCACTCTGTGATTAGCATGAATCACTCTGGAGAAATGGGTCAAGGAGGAATTCTTGAAGTTTGGAGCTAGAGATCGCAAATGGTAGGTAGACACTAAGAGGAAAGGATTATGAGTATGTTAAGCTAACAGGGAGAACTTAAATTAAGTTGGGTCTCTATGTCTGAGTCATGGAGACCAGGAAATCTTGAGCATTAAGTAGAGATCATCCACAGGTTTAACAAATATGTGAGGTGGTTTGAATAAGAATGACCCCATAGGTTCATGTATCTAAATGCTTAGGGAGTAACACTATTGAACGAATTAGGAGGTGTGGCCTTGTTGGAAGAAATGTGTCACTGGGGGTGGACTTTGAGGTTTCAAAAGCTCAAGCCAGGCCCAGTGGATCTCTCTTTCTGCTGCCTATGGATCTGTATGTAGCACTCTCAGCTCTTTATTCAGGACCATGTCTGCCTGTGCCACTGAGCTTTCTGCCGTGCTGATAAGAAACTAGACCTCTGAAACTGTAAGCCAGCCGCAATTAAATGTTTTCCTTTGTAAGAGTTGCCGTGGTCATGTTGTCTCTTCACAGCAATATACCGGCGACTAAGACAGTCTAGTAGACTGGTGAAGCTTGTACTGGTAGAGGAATGAGAAAAAACATGGGACGGGTCAACTCAGGGAGAAAAACACTGATGCTAAAATGTGGTGGGAGTTGCTAGGAGAATGTGGTAAGGCCAGACCAGGGAGAACTTTGTGTCAGACTCAACTTTCAGGGTTAAGGGATAAGCAATTTTGCTTGGGTGAGGAGGGATTTGTTTTAAGGCTACAATGAACTTGATAATCATTGATGACTTTGAAGTTTAGTCCTAGACATGTGATAAACTGGGCATGTCTAGTCAAAGAGCTACCTGAAAGAATGGCTTTCAGTATAGGACCTCAGATGCCCTGAGTTGTGCCTCGGGCTTGATACTCAGGGAGTGACACTAGACCTTAAGCTTGCCCCCCACCCCCAAGAGTGTTAGCCTGGTCTGTTGTGTTCCCTGGATTAATTTAATTAGGTGCCTTGTTAACATCTGACTGGCTCTTTTTACCCTTCCATCTGTGGATGCCATGCAGAATACAGCTCCTGCAGATTTTGGTCTGGTCTTTATTTACAGGGAAAGGACTATCCCCCAAACCAGAAGTCAATTTCTTGATCCTGCTCAATAGTTTGCCATGTAAATCCAGAGGAGTACACCAAACGTCTTCATTTCTCTGGCCCACCCTAAAATGAGGAGCCTTGCCACTGGGGGACTGGCAGATTTCCCTCACATCTCCACATTTGTTATCTTTGTAGACACTTTTCCAAGTTAGACTAAAGAGGCCTCAGAGGGTACAGAGATATTTCATAACCGATACCTTGTTTGGGTCCCTCTTTCTTTCTGTGGTTAGAGCATAACCCAGCTTCATCCCACAAAGAACTCACCCAAGGAATAAGTGAAGCTCATAAAATATTTGGAGTACCTGAGAAAGGAGTTGGTAGTTTTGAGAACATTTTTACAGGGCTTGCAGACAGTGACCATACAGAGGGGGGAATACCAGATTTCAGAGAAACTTGTAGAAGGGCTTATTCTAAACTCTAGCATATACAGATGTGGGAATAAAAGAGTACTTATAGGGATGTTGAACTTGTGGTTTGAACAGAAATGTTAGGAATTAGTTCTGGCAAGTTATCTTTCCCTAGAAATGGAGTCAGACATCTAGGTGATACTAGGAATGAAAGTATAGATATGTTTTTGTAAGGCATATTCTAGAGGGATGTGAAACAACATTGCTAGAATCAGCTGTCAATCCTGACACCCAACAAGGAGAATGGAGAACCAAAAGGTGAATTCAGGGAAGCTAATTAAAGCAGAATGAATGACCTCTGTATTGATTAAATATTGAATTATAGTTCCTAAACATCTAAAGTAACCTGGGATTCTTCTATAGAGACAGGAAATACAGGAGCCTGAACAAATTCCCTGGCTGTCCTCTGAGCTGGCATGGTTCCATTCTCCACGGAATCTTCATAAATCAGGAATAGAGTCTCAGGTAACTGCTGAATTACCTTGGTAATTCCTTGGGACTTTTGGTAATAACATTCCCATTTGAAAAGCTGAGGGACAGTCTTGCTTCTAGTATCCGTTTTGAGTTTGCAAAGTGGCCACATGCCAGCTGATAGATGAGGGGGGTTGACAGTTATGACAGTGTCTTTGTTGGCTACAGATGGAGCATACCCAGTGTCTCTGTGGAGTTGGGGAGAGGCCCTTATTTTACCTTGGTCTCCTCATCTAGGATATGGAGCTTTGGGCTGTATCATGAAGAAAGGTACCAGAGGATGCTCCAGCATGGAAATGGAACCAGTTGTGACAGCTGCCACCTATCTGGTCCTTTGCTTTGCACACCCCATTATTTGTTTTCCTTCTTCGTCTTTGAGGGCTCCTGGTTCAGTGAGCTTGGAAGTCTATGTCTTGTAAAGTTGCAAAGAAATTTGGGTCACTTGTTTAGCTTTTGTTTTGGCTAATGTCTAGAAAGGCCTGGCTAATGAAACAGACTTTGAGAACGGTAAACCCTTCTTTGGACTCAAGTTGGGTAGGCGATGGTAGATGGCTTCAGGCAGCCTGAGTGTCACAGAGCTGGACCTTGAATGGAAATTTGAATTATCTCTCTTAGTTTGGTATAACAGACATATTTGATTACTGCTTTTTTCACTCATTTTATTAATCACATGACTATGTAATTATGGTGCTCTTCCCAAAATCTGTATTTTGGGCTACCTAGATCTTTTAAAGAAATTGTATCTTCCCGAAAGGCCTCATTTAGCTTTCAGGCATGGACCCTGACAGGTCATTGCTTAGCCAGTGACCAATTGCAAGGCTTTTCTTCATGGGTACAGGATAAAGAAAAACAATAAATATACTGCCAGGTTATATCATAGGAGGTGGTAAGGGCCACTTTTTAGTGAAGAAGAAAGGGTCTTAGCTAGAAACTGAATTTGGCTTCTGTCTTTTAGGCCAAGATTTCTCTTGAGAGTGCTTTCTGGACTAGGCTTTCATTGGAGACTTGTGTTCGAACTGCAGGTCGTGTCAGAACTACCACACTAGGCCCAAACAGTTCCATGTGTAAGAGGTTTGACTGAGAGGGAGAGAGTGGGGCAGTAGTGCAGAAAGAGGGGAGGGAGAGAGAGAGAAAGATGGAGGAATGTTCCTCGTATATATATGAGTTGTGACGTTGTGGCCACAAGTAAAGGTGGGAGGTGAGCCCAGTGGATTCTGGGAATATGGTGGTTGTTGCCCTGGCAACAGGTCTGTGGACCCACCCATGAATTGCCACAGGGTTTGGATGTCCTGATGCTAACAAGACTCATTTCCTTTCTGGTCTCTTAGTCATGACCTTCTCTATATACATATCTTATGTAGTTTTATGTGTTAATTAATAAACAGTAGGTATAATGCATAGCATATAGTAGATACTTACTTTACCTATCTGAAAAACATGTTATGTTAAGTACATGGACAGCTTTCTGGGTATCCTAAAGAGAAGGGTATCCAAAGGTAGGGAAAATGTTTTTGAAAGGCACCACATAGTCAGAATTTATAAATCTGATTTGTATAGTCTTCTGGGATGATGGAAATGTGGAAAATGATGTGGGGTTTCTTTAAGGATCTTCCAGAGACAATTGTACTTAAAAAGGTCACACTGGAATCCAAGGTAGTATATAATGGGTCTCTAATTAGCAGTACTAAGAGGCTATATATAATTTTAGGCCATGCTGGTGCTTAAGAGCACAAGGTTGTAGTATATTGTCAGTTGACATGGACTTTGACCCACTTAGGGCATAATGTCTTTTGTTATAGAGTATCTTTTGTTATTCATAACATACTCTTTTAATACGTAGAGCTTACATGGCTAGGGTGATTTCTCTGGTGGAGCTTTAGCTGGCTTCTATCTTAAGCTGAGATTTCTTTCCTTGAGGGTGCTTGATTAGAAGCTTGGAGTTCAAAGTTCAACACTTTAACCTCCATGGGGGTGAGAGTTGACGGGTATTAAGTTCTGTCATCCGTGATCAGAGATTGTAAGTAATCTTGTCCATGTAGTGATACCGCCATCTGCCTTGGGATAAAAGCACAGGTAGGGGACGCTTCCAAGTAGGTGTACATGCTGAGTTATAGTGGCAATACTTGGGGAAGTTGTGTCTTCTTCCACACTTGCCCTATACATCTCTCTAAGTTTTCTATAACTTTTTCTTTATAATAAAGACGTACTATAAAGTGGTTCGCCTGCTTGAGTCCCGTGGCCTCCTTCTCTATTCTCTGAGGGGAAGATGTTACATTCGTAGCTTTCTGAGTAACTGTTGAGTACACTGGTCACGCTTTGGGAGTGATGTCTGAAGCGCTGAGATTCTTGACTGACAGAACCCTTAATTTGGGTGTTTGTTTACTCCAGGAACTTCTGTCAGAGTCTCAGGATGAATTTTGGATACTCAGTTGGTGACAGAGAATTAGTAACTCATCAGTTGATGAGAAGGCGAATACTTACTGTGGGGATAGGATTCACACCTATGGTCAAGGGAGTTGACTATCTTGCCCAAGACACAGCCCCTGATAGTCTCTCAGAGCTTTGATTGTCCTAGGTATGTGCTTACTTAGTACAAATATTAAAAGGAAGGAAATCATTGCTACTTGACATTATTCTAAGAAGAGTTGAGGATCCCAGACTGAGCCAGCAATGACTGTTGGGCTCAGTTTTCCACATTTATGCCAAATATTCATTTTTCATTCATGTTGTAAAATATATTGGTTTTTAAAAATAGAGAAAAGCTAGACAGAGATCTAGATTTTAGATCTCATATTATACAGCAAAATAGAAGAGACACTGAATTAAGAATGAAACAAATGGAAGAACTGGAAAGAATTAAGAACTGGTTTTTAAATTGAAAAGTGACAGAACCTGTTATGAACGCCTACAAGGGAGATTAAATTTTAGAGTCAAAGAGACTTGTAATGTACAGTGACTCAGAACTGTCCTGCATTTTGTGATGTATTTCCCCTCATGAATGATTTAAATTTTCTCACTAATACAATCCCTCTAAAAGAGACAGCACAGGAGAGACGTGGGGTCTTTAAAAGTCTTCCCAGAGGTAACGTGTGTCCTGAGCATGGCCAGAGTTAACCATCCCTTCTGGGGTCCATTGTAGGAGTGAATCAGATGTCTCTGATTCCAGACATCTGAGTGTTGCTGTTAGAAATATTTTGTGCTGAAGTGTCCTGATGCATAGAGTACTTTAAAATGTGAATTATGTCACCAAGATGGAGTTTAAATTCTGAGATATTACAATGTACTTCCATTTCAGAACTAGGTCTTTCTTTAGGAAAGGTCCATTTATTTATTTTTATTAAAAAAATCATATGATATATTTTAATCATCATGCCCTTCCCAGCTTCTCTCAGACCCTCCCTACATCCCTACCCACCTACCTTTATGTTCTTTTTCTCTCAAAAACAAAGCTAAACCAAACAAATCCTCCAAAAAAGGAAGCAAAAAGGAAACAAAACTCCTTACAAAACAAGAAACACACTGCAAAAGAACCCACAAACACAAAGATGCAAATCAGAACAAATAAGTATAAGACCAGTAAAATAATAACAATAACAACAACAATGATGGACATCTACTCCTATGCATGGAGCAAGCCAGCCCTTGAGTGTGGGTGATGCGTTCATTTGTAGAAAATTGATTTTCCCTTTGCCAGCTGTTAATAATTACAGATAGCCTTGTGGGGTAGGAACTGTGTAACTGTTCCCCTTTCAGCCCTGAGACCCACATCTGGCTTGTGCAGGTCTCAAGTGCATTATTTCCACAGTCTTTGTGAGTTCACAAGTGAATCAGTCTATTGTGCCTGGGAGATACTCTCTCCTTGAAAGCATCCATCACTTCTTACAATCTTTGTGCCTCCTCTTTGCCTCAACCTCTGATCCCTGGGGAGTGTGGGGGGTTGATGAAGATATCCCATTTAGGACTGAACACTTTACCTCTTTTATGCTCTACACACTGTCCAGTTGTGGGTCACCGTGATACTGTAAGAAGATGCTTTCTTAGGTGGGATGAGCCCGGCACTGATCTGTGGGTATAGCAGCATATCATTAGGAGTCATTTTATCGCTATGTTCCTTTAGCAGGAAGGAAGTATTAGGTTTCCCCTAAGTCCATGGCCTATCTAGTCTCAGGCTCTTGGATACTTCAGCAGTGTCAGGTATGGAGTCCATTTCATGGAGTGGTTTGGGTACTTCCATAACATGTTTGCCGGTACCACACCAGTATGTCTTGTAGGCAGGTCAATGTTTTATGTCTCAGGATTCATATCTGGGTGATATTGATAATGTTGTCATTATCATAGGCCTTACTACCAGGTTGTGAAGAGCACCTACTAGCCTTGGCTTTGCAATAACCTGTGATATTTGAGGCTTTCTACGAGGCTCTGTGGGCCAGCAACTCAATAAGATGAACCCATTCCTAGCACTGGAAATTTTACTTGGCAACAAATGAGATCTAGTTGAGACATTGTCTCCCCTATTATTTGGAGACTTTTTCAAATGGCTTTGAGTGTGAGTTGTCCCTCCCCGTAGTCACCTCTTTATCCTTTTCTCCAAATAGGTATTTGCCTTTTCACCCTTTGCTTCAAACACCCTTTCCATAATACTATATTCTTTTCTGTTTCCCTGCGAGAGTCTCTCTTTGCCATATGGCCCCTTTCTAGGTATTTAACCTGTGTTATTTATACTGTGGCATGTAGTTTGAGAGCTTAAAAGCTTACATGAACATATAAGAGAAACCATATAATATTCATCATTTTTGTGTTTGAGTTACTTCACTAGGGATGATTTTTTTCCTAGACCCATCAATTTAACTGCAAACTTTATTTTCTTAACAGCTGAATAATATTCCACTTAATACATTTTCATTATCCATTATGGGCATATCCATTATCCATGATTGGCAGCTAGGCTGTTTCCAATTTCTGACTATTATGAATAGTGCAGCAATGAATGCCGATGAGCAAGTGATTCTATGGTAGGGTGTAGAGTGTTTTGGATATATGCCCAAGTGTGGTATAGCTGGACATTATGGTAGATTGAGTCCCAGCTTCTTGAAGAGCACCACACTGATTTCCAGAGTGGATGTGTAAGTTTACATTTCCACCAGCAAAAGATGAGTGTATTTCCCATAATGTATATTCTTGCCTGCATAAGCTGTCATTTATTCTATTGATCCTGGCCATACTGACTGGTATAAGATGAACTATAAGTATAAGAAGTTTGGTATGCATTTTCCTGAAAAGAAAGAATGTTGAACATTTCTTTAAGTGGTTCACAACCATTTGTGTTTTATATTTTGAGAATTTTCTGCTTAGTTTTGTACCACAATTTATAATGAGTTGTTTGTTTTCTTGAAGAACAGCTTCCTTCATTCTCTATGTATTTTAGATACTAACCTCTGTTGGATGAATAACTGGTAAAGATCTTTATATTCTGCAGTCTGCTGTTTTGTCCAAATGATGGTGACTTTTGTAGTACAGAAACTTTTCAGCTTCATGAGGTTCTGCTTATTGATGGTTGATCTGAGAGCCTGTGCTTTTTGTGTTCTGTTCAGGAATCTTTCCTGGATCGATGAGTTCAAGCCTATCCCCTGCTTTCTCTCATATCAAATTCAGACTATTTAGTCTTACACTAAGGTTCTTGACCCATTTGCAGTTGAGTTTTAAGTGGGTTGATAAATATGAATCTATTTTTTTTTTGTTTTTTAAAGAGGATTAAATTGTTTATTGAGTACACATGATAATGGATGATACACAAGCTTCATTCCCATGTTATTTTATTTGATGCTGTTATTCAATTTTGATATTGCATAGGGTGTGCCAACAACCATTTTATAACATTGTGACCTTGCTTGGATGACACTTTCAATGGTGAAACTCATTAAAAGTTACAACAGTAACTGGCAACTTAACAATGCCAAG
This sequence comes from Montemys delectorum, assembly GCA_019843815.1. Lineage (NCBI taxonomy): Eukaryota > Metazoa > Chordata > Mammalia > Rodentia > Muridae > Montemys > Montemys delectorum. The sequence continues at coordinate 8,645 of JADRCD010223677.1, forward strand.
GTTTTTGAAGACAATGACTTCTCCACCCAAGCAACCATAAGTCAATTCCAATGGCGCTGCCCTGAAGGAATTCTAACTTCACACTGTTAGGGAAGTTTACCAAGATGGCTTCAGAGTAGACTAACTTTACACAGCACATTAAAAAAAAAAAGACATTTATTCAGCGTCATGATCAGACTATTACATGTAGCAATCAACAGCATGGGTGAAAAAGGTCTATAGTAAAACTTTTTATTGGAATGCTCTACACTTTCCACAGAACAGAAACTAAAATAAACTTGTCATACAATTAGCCACAAATACAGCCCTGGAGTTTTTGCCCACGCATGGGTATTGTCTAAAACATGCCTTCTTGTAGCCGCTAGGCCCTACCACCACTGTGCTTGGCTGGGTTCACAAATCTGTTGTAACCTGTAGCTTCCCTGTCACTTCTCTGGCTCTCCTCCTCTGCTAAGCTTTGTTTCCTGGCTTTATGTAATTAGAACCTCCTGCCACTGTCGTAGCTACTGCTGCTGCTGCTGGAACCTCCATAGCCACCTTGGTTTCTTGGTTTAGCAAAGTACTGGCCTCCGCCACCATAAGGGCCAGAGCTCCTACCTCCAAAGTTTCCTTCCTTCATCGGTCCAAAATTTGAAGACTGATTGTTGTAATTGCCAAAATCATTGTAGCTTCCACCACCTCCAAAATTGCTTCCGTTATTGCCAAATCCGTTATAGCCATCCCCACTGCCACCATATCCACCACCACCACGGCTGCCACAGCAGCCACCACGACCACTGAAGTTCCCTCCTCGACCAAAATTGTCATTGCCACCAAAACCACCTCCATGACCACCATCAAAGTTTCCCGAACCACTTCAACCTCTCTGACTGGATGAAGCACTAGCCATCTCTTGCTTCGACAGAGCCTTTCTTACTTCACAGTTGTGGCCATTCACAGTATGGTATTTCTGAATAACAATCTTATCCTCAGAGTCATGGTCATCAGAGGTGACAAAACCAAAGCCCCTCTTTTTTCCACTGCCTCTGTCAGTCATAATTTCTATCAAATTTCATCAAAATTTCGAACGACTCTTCCCATACTGCTCAAAATAATCTCGTAGGGGATGTTCTTCAGTGTCTTCTTTAATATCACCAACAAAGATCTTTTTCACAGTTAAGTGGGCACCTGGTCTCTGAGAATCTTCTCTTGACACAGCTCTCTTAGGTTCCACAACTCTTCCATCCTCCTTGTGTGGTCTTGCATTCATGGCAGCATCCACTTCTTCCACAGTGGCGTATGGGACAAACCCAAAGCCCCTGGATTTCTTGGTGTTTGGATCTCTCATTACCACACAGTCGGTTAGTGTTCTGCATTGCTCAAAATGGCTCCTCAGGTTCTCATCGGTTGTTTCGAAGCTCAGCCCTCTGAGGAAGAGCTTCCGCAGCTGTTCCAGCTCCTTGGAAGACTCTGACTTAGATGTGACGGCAGGGTTATGAGAGCCTTCAGCAATGCTTCCTCAGCAGCGTCAAACAGCAGAAAGGCTATTTGTATTTTTCTACATGTATCCATCTAGCATGACCAGCACCATTTGTTGAAGGTATTTTCTACAGTATACATTTTTTGACTTTATCCAAAATCAGGTGTCCATAGATGTATGGAGTTATACCTGGGCATTCAGTTTGAATCAGTTGATTGGTGTCTCTACTTTTATGCCAATTCCATGCTTTTTAACAAGAATTATTAAGCTCTGTACAATTTGAGATCAAGAGTAGTGATCTTAGTGAACTTGCAACAGTATCATCATCACCACCACCACCACCCCCCTCCTCCTCCTCCTCCTCCTCCTCCTCCTCCTCCTCCTCCTCCTCCTCCTCCTCCTCAGAAGTAGTAGTAGTGGTAGTATCTAGGACTCAGGACTGTTTTAGATGTCCTGACATTTTTCCAGATGAAGTTAATAATTGTTTTTTTCCGTTTCTGTGAAGAATTGTGTTGAAATTGTTATGGGAATTATGACAAATCTATAGATAGCTTTTAGCAGCATGGGCATTTTTGCTATATTAATCCCATTGATCCAAGAACTTGGGAAAGCTTTCTACCTTCTGCTGTCATCTTCAGTTTCTTTCTTCAGTGTCTTACAGTTTTTAAGACACAAGCTTATCACTAGCTTGTTTAGAGTTGTTCCAGGATGTGTATTTTTGAAGCTCTTCTGAAATGTATTGTTTCCCTGATTTCTTTCTCAATTATTTTCATTTGTATATAAAAACAAACTGATTTTGAATGTTAATTTTGTAGCCTGCTATTTTGCTGCATGTATCTATCTTTTGAGGAAGTTTTCTGGTAGAGTTTTTAGGGTCATTTATGTATAAAACTATATCATATAAAAATAAGGACACTTTGACTTCTTCCTTTTCCTCTTTGCATCCCATTGATCTCTTTGCTTTGTCTCACTGAGTTGTTTCATTGCTTTAACTAAGACTTCAAGTACATTGAATAGCCATGGAGAGAGTAGACATCCTTGTCTTGTTCCTGATTTAAGTAGAATTTGAATTTCTCTCTGTTTAGTTTGATGTTGGCTTGCTGTATATTACTTTTGTTATATTGAGGTATTTATCTTGTATTCCGTGTCTCTCCGGGACTTTTATTATGAAGATGTGTTTGATTTTTGTCAAAGGCCTTTTCTTCTTTCAATGAGATGATCCTGTAGTTTCTGTCTCTCAGTCTGTGAATATAGTGGATTATGTTTATTGTTTTCCATGTGATGAACCATCCCTGCATCTCTGGCATGAAGCCACTTGATTATGGTGGGTAATATTTTTTATGTGTTTTTGATTTTGCTTTGCAAATATTTCAATGGTAATTTTTTATTGGATTTTTTAAATTTACATTTTAAATGATATCTCCTTTCCCAGTTTCCCCTCTGAAAAAAAAAAACAAACAAACCCTGTTTCATCCCTCTTCCCCCTGTTCACCAACCTACCCTATCCCACTCCCTGGCCCTGGCATTCCTCTACACTGGGGCATAGAACCTTCACAGGGCCAAAGGCCTCTCCTGCCCTTGATGACTGACTAGGCTATCCTCTACTATACATATGCTGCTGGAGCCATTAGTCCCACCATGTGTACTCTTTGGTTGGTGGTTTAGTCCCTGGGAGCTCTGAGGGTACTAGTTAGTTCATATTGTTGTTCATCCTAATAGCCTGCAAACCCTTCAACTCCTTGGGTCCTTTCTCTAGCTCCTTCATTGGGGACCCTGTGCTTAGTCCAATGGATGGATGTGAGCCTCTACTTCTGTATTAGTCGGGTACTGTCAGAGCCTCTCAGGAGACAGCTATATCAGGCTCTTGTCAGCTAGTACTTGCTGGCATCCACAATAGTGTCTGGATTTGATGATTGAATATGGGAAGGATTCCCAGGTGGAGCAGTCTCTGGATTGTCCTTCCTTTAGTCTCTGCTCCACAGTTTGTCTCTGCAACTCCTTCCATGGATATTTTGTTCCCCCTTTTAAGAAGGGATGAAGTATCCACACTTTCTTCCTTCTTCTTGAATTTCTTGTTGTTTGTGGATTGTATTTTGGGTTTTCTGAATTTCTGGGCTAATATCCATGGTATGCAGTGAGTGCATACCATGTGTGTTCTTTTGTGATTGGGTTACCTCACTCAGGATGATATTCTCCAGATCTATCCATTTCCCTAAGAATTTCATAAATTCATTGTTTTTAAATAGTTGAGTAGTACTCCATTGTGTAAACGTGCCACATTTACTGTATCCATTCCTCTGTTGAAGGACATCTGAGTTGTTTCCAGTTCCTGGCTATTATAAATAAAGCTACTATGAACTTGATGGAGCATGTGTCCTTATTATATGTTGGAGCATCTTCTGGGTATATGCCCAAGAGTGGTATAGCTGCGTCCTCTGGTATTACTATCTCCAATTTCCGGAGGAACCGCCAAACTGATTTCCAGAGTAGTTGTACAAGTTTGCAATCACACCAGCAATGAAGGAGTGTTCCTCTTTCTCCACAACTTTGCCAGAATCTGCTCCCTGAGATTTTGATCTTAGCCATTCTGACTGGTATGAGGTGGAATCTCAGGGTTGTTTTGATTTACATTTCCCTGATGACTAAGGATGTTGAACATTTCTTTAGGTGAGTTTCTCGGTATTCCTCAGTTGAGAATTCTTTGTTTAGCTCTGTACCCCATTTTTTAATAAGGTTATTGGATTTTCTGGAGTCCAATTTCTTGAGTTCTTTGTATATGTTGGATATTAGCCCTCTATCAGATATAGGATTGTTAAATATCTTTTCCCAATCTGTTGGTTGCCCTTTTGCCCTATTGACAGTACAAAGCTCAAGTCCAAGTGGATCAAGGACTTCCAAATAAAACTAGATACACTGAAACTAATAGAAAAGAAAGTGGGGAAGAGCCTCGGGCACATGGACACGGGAAAATTTCTTGAACAGAAAACCAATAGCTCATGCTCTAAGATCAAGAATTGACAAATGGGACTTCATAAAATTACAATGCTTCTCTAAGGCAAAGGACACTGTCAATAGGTCAATAATAATTTTTTTGCATCTATGTTTATAAAAATATTGGTGTATAATTTTTTTTGTTGAATTTGTTGTTTTGGTATCAGGGTAATAATAGTGGCTTTGTAAAACAAATTAGAAAATGTTCATTCAGTTTCTTTTGAGAAGTATTAAAGGTAATTCTTCAAATTCTGAGTTGAATCCATGTGGCCCTGGACTTTTTTGTTGTCATAATTTTAATTACAGCTTCTACTTCACTGTTGGTTATGAATCTGTTTAAGTTGTTTACTTCATCTTGTTTTAAATTTTGTAGCTCTCATATGTCAAGAATTTCATCCATTTCTTTTAGGTTCCCAGGTGAGTGGAACACATTTTTAAAGTATGTCCTTATGATTCTCTGAATTTCTTTGGGTTCTTTTGTAGCATACCACTTTTAATCTCTAATGTTATTAATTTGAAGCATTCCCTCTGTCTCTCTGTTACTTTGGCTAAGGATTTATCAATCATATTGGTTTCCTGAGGGAATCAACTCTTTATTCCATTAGTTCTTTGCATTTGTTTGTTTCTATTTTGTTGATTTCAGTCCTGAGTTTGATTATTCCTTGCCATTGACCCCTTTTGGTTGTTATTTCTTCGTGTTATTTTAGAGTTGAGAGATGTGTTGTTATGTTACTAATCTGAGACTGCTCCAGATTTTGATGTAAGCACTTCCATGAACTTGTCTCTTAGAGCTATCTGTTTTGTCCCATGGGTGTGGGTATGGTGTGTTTTCATTTATATTAAATTCTAAAATGTTTTAAATTTCTTCTTGATTTTTGTTTTTTAACTTATGTGTCATTCATTAATGAGTTATTTTCTATGAATTTGTAAGATCTTTGCTGTTTCTATTATTATTGACATCCAGCTTTAACTCATAGTAGT
>JADRCD010223678.1:7100-24979 GCA_019843815.1 Montemys delectorum
CCAGTGCAGGCACCAGTGCAGGCACCAGTGCAGGCACCAGTGCAGGCGCCAGTGTATTCTCGCTGAGCTACTCTCTCCAGCTTGCCTCTGCTGTGCCTTGCTGTGTTCCCAGCTCTCGTTCACTTGTCCTTGGAGCTGCTAGTTCCTTCTCCTCCACGGGCTCTGTCCCACATCCTAGTAACCAAATGGAACCACCAACCTTGCAGTTGCATATCACATTACCCAGTAACCCGGTAAAGACAAGACTCAATGCTTATAGCTAACCAGTCAGACTTATATATCAATAAATTCTCAATACACAAGATGCCAATCCAATAATTTCACAGCCAATTGAAAATGATAAAAGCTCTGTCCAATCATAGGCCTCCCACTGCCCTAATGTGATTGGACAGGGAAAATCCTGTGACATATCACCTTTCTATTTAATTAAATAAATAAATAAAAAAACCCTTTCTCTCTCTCAAAAAAAAAAATTGAGCACAGCTATTACTATTTTGTAATTAATATGGTATAAGATAGACCTAACATCCAGTCCGAAATTTTTGCCAATAAAATTGAACACTGTCCTTTATCCTAACTTAAAAGACTATAGTTCTGTACTTGGCTTCAGATAGAATGTTATCTGAAAACCATCTTCTTAAATCTGTTCTCTCCAAGTAAATAGCCTGGGTTGGCTATGAGACTATAAGTCTTCAAGCTGGTCAGAAATCCAAGAACGACTGATATTAACTGAAAATATATAGGAAGCCTAACAAAGCTTCTAGACTTAGCCAGTTTATAGAGACCAGTGGTCACCTGGACAGTCCCCTACTTCAAAACGTTGGAGCATTGGTCTTCAGCCTTCTGGCCCAGGATCATCTGACAGACTTAGAGAAACAGGATAGTAAGGACTAGCCTATTCTGTCTTGGCAGAACCAAACTGTCCTAACCTGTGGGTCAGCTAACCTGAAGTATGCTGTGCAGCATTGCAGGAACAAGACAGACCTTGCCTCAACAAGATGGAAGGCAAAAGTGAATTATCAGTGTTGTTCCAACCCTCCAGACATGTGTTCACACACACACACACACACACACACACACACACACACACACACACACACACCAACCCCATTATTGTAGTTGTAAAAGCAGCTTGGCAGTATGTGCACACCTATAACCTCAGCATTTGGGAGGATGAGACAGGAGGATTTGTGAGTTTCAGGACAACCTGAGATATGTCAACACAATTCTTCAGATTTTGTACATACATTACCTAACAAGTAAGCTAAATGTGCAGATTACTTACTTTCTTTGACAGTTTTAAAACTTTTCTATTTTTATATGGTTTTAGACAGGGAACAATCTTCAAATCTTAAAACTCTTCAAATTGAGATGTGGAAGACGGTGATTAGAAATTCACCATTTCTAGTTTGAAAGCAACAGAAAACATTTGGCTGAGGAATTTATTATTTTAAATTTTTATTATTCCAGTAACACATACTTAGGGAAAAGAAACTAGTGGTGGCAATAGGTCGTTATCATCATCATCACCATCATAGTCATTGTCATTGTTGTCATCATTATTGTCATCTTCATCATCATCCATTATTGTTTTGTTTGATACAGGGCAAAGAACACAGGGCTGTGCACACACTAAGCAAGGCTTCTACCTTTGAACTGTATCTCCACATTGAATAATTCTGACGTCTTCAATATTCTTTAGCCACTAGACTTGAAAATGTTTTAGCCTAAAAGCATGACATAGCATTCACTCTGCTTTGGTTTGTTTGGTGTGCCATCCATTCATCAGTCATTTTTTTTTAAAAAAAAAAAAAAATTTGTTCACTCGTTCTTTTACTAAGCATTTCCTAGACTCTGCTACTACTCAGATACTTGGTAAGGTGCCAGAGCCTCTGAGAGCCCAATGCACAGGCTAGCCTCACTGAAAGCTGGGTATCACCATAAAGGATGGTGAGCTGGATTGAGATCTGAAAGCTCAGCAGACAGGAAGGTGGTTCAAGAGCCGAAGCAGCAGGATGATAGTCCATCCAGAGATGATAGCATGCTACATCAAGAGATACTCTGTACAGGGACAGAAACTGAGGTCCCTGGAGAGAGAACAGTGGCACGTCAGTCACAAAGGACCCCTGCCCACTGAACTGGATGGTCCTCATGAAAGAATTGTAGGTAGGACAGAGGTTTGATGTGCTTGCAGTTTAGATCCTGTCTGAGCACCACAGGGAAAACAAACAGAGAAAGTTTACCAGGAGGCAGAGCAGTTACTGAACTGAGAGCTGCTGATGGTCTGACAGCAAGAGAAGCAGGCAGATGTGGGGGCAGGGGATTGACACTTGGGAGAAGCAACGGAGATGAGACTTGATTTAGAGATTATGTTTTTCAGTAACTAGTGAGACAGATGACTTAGTTAGAACTCAGCTTGATGACTTAAACCAAAATTAGATTTTTTTTGTAACATGAGTAATTATATAGCTAGTTATCACAAATTTAAACTAGTGTTTAAGATTCGGAATGGGACAGGAGTTTCTGAGGCCCAGTTCTTCTCTATAGACTTAGCAAGGCATGAACTGGTACCTTTGACTTCATGCTTAAGTTAAGACACAAGTTTTATTAAAACATCTTGAAAACAAATATTCATTCTTTGTCATCTTCCCTAAGGGTCATTTATTTTTGATATGTGGATAATTCCCACAATCACTTTCATTGACTTCATGATATTGTTATCTTTTGTGACGTAAGTTGTGCAATCTGTTGTTAGTATCTTATTGGCTTTGTGCTGGTGTCTAGTTATTTGTAACTGGCAAAGAATCTTAAAATCAGGGATAATATTCTAAGTGACAATCTCATGGGTAAGTATTTTTGTGCTATAATGCCTTTTGCTTTTCTATGCAATCTATAGCCTATGGAGATTTCAGTAATGAACACTTGGGTAATGAGAAGACTCTATTTTCTACCACCTATTCATTGGTATTATATCCCAACAGAGAAATGAAGAAGAAAGCTTTCCTCGGGGGAGAGCAAAATGGAGGAGATCTTCCTCTTTCAGGATGAAATTCTTTGTGTACATCAAACACACAGCAGAGAAGACCATGAAAGCCTTCTTCAAATTTTTTTCCGATTCTTACTCAGCTCAAGATGTTTGCTCAGCAGTGTTCTCATCAAAGGGCACAAGATTCAGTGGAAGAATTTCCACACTTTCTGGAAGGAAGCCCATAGCTCATTACCAATAAGAGAGTACCCATCGTACCCACTGATGTTTTATGAAGGAAAAACATTCCCTCCTCAGTGCAAACACAGCATTCCTTCCACCACTCCAGTCTTCATACCAATCCCTGATCAAAGGGGCTGCAGGAAGACTCTGAATTGTTATCATCTTCCTCTTCATGAAGATTTAATTTCCTGGGGTCTGTGAAGTAAGCTGGAATTTATGTCATTGTTTAAAATCTTTTGATGGATGACCAATTAATTGAAAATTGAATCCAATTCTTGCTCTTCTTCCTGGTTATTTTCTATTTTCTTTCAATTACCAGTTAACTACTGTGTGTGCTGTGCAAGTACCATGCTGGATGCTGGAGCTCTGACAGATGCCACCCTATCCCAAAGGAAGGGTCACAGGCTAGTCACACTGGGCTTGATTTATGTTCATTGGGAATATTCCCTTTACTCTGAATCTTTATTTCTGTGTTATAAGGCATGATGTATAAATAAGTAACCTAGGGAATGCCAACTGTACCTGGACATTTTAGCATGCTTTTACTGTTTGACTTCTCATTTACCATCATTTGTGTGATAGGGGATCTTGGTAAGTAAGAGTATATGTCACAGGTCTATGAATAGTTCAGGTTACAGAAGTGACTGTAATTCATGTTCCTGTGTGCACAGTCCCAAGAGTCAGAGTGATGCTCAGGGCCCATTGAGTTCTTGAAAAAAGCTCAGAGGGATTTCATATCATATCACACTACCTCAACAGTTGTTTCTCAAATGACATCTCCTGATAGATAGATCTTTTCTGACATCTCTTCTGTGATCTTTTTATCGTCTCCATTTTTTTCTATACTGCAGATACACTAGCCTAGCCTTCTCTGTTTTTGCATCTATTTCTTCCCTTGTACACATCTCTAGTGAACATGGTGATCTGCCCAGGACTTGGCAGCTCCAAGCTTTATCTGTATTCTTAAAGCTTAATAACACTATCTCCATACAAGTAAGACAAAATTAAAAATTATTCAGTATGTAGTGGCTATGTGGATAACCAACAAAAGAAGCTCCAGTTTATAACTGTGGCTCTAGAAGAATCTCTGTATTCACTCATTCAGAGACATTGTAGATGGGTGCCACTGGTTGTGGAAACCATTGTGAGAAAAGATGGAAAATTGACTAGGAACATAGGAATGGAAAAATGAGTGAGGATGCATTATTGATTTGCTTAGTACAGTGAAGAAAATGTAGGGTGACCCTCAGAATTGTCCTTCAGAAGCATGAAGGGATAGCTCCCAGTCATGGTCATCAGCCTCATGGTTCATGGTTGCCCTCAGGGATGGCCTCATCACTCTTTGAAGGCTGCAAACCCACAGCTGAGTGATCTCCTACCGAGCCTCTTTAGGAAGGAAGGATCCCAGCAACAGGGCATAGGAGCTACCCATTTTAGCTGGAGTTGCCAGTAGTAGAGTGTAGGAGCCATGTGGTTTCTGGGCTATGAGCACCCATTGTGGATGCACAGGGGTCCACCCATTCTTGTTTGATTCCACAACACAATGACAATGCCTTCACCTTACACAGTAGCCAACTCCCAGGAACCATTTGGCTTCATTTGGAACTCAAGAAAAGTCAATAGACAGCAATCAGAAACCAGCCTTCTATACCCTCCTGAGTCATAGATTTCTTCACGACCTTGAATATGTCAAAACCTCACAGACTTATTACTTAATTTTTAGCTAAGAATATAGATAGAAATCTAAACATTATAGTAAAAGAAAATTCCCTGATAGTCATGGAAAGAAATGTGATACCATAACCCCCTAATTTCACTGTGCCCTCTATTTTGGTGTTTTAGGTTTCTCTGAAGTGGAAGACAAACACTGTTAAGGTGGGGAGGGAAATGACAACGTTGGATACCTGAAAAATGTTTTGTTTTCCCCATGATTCACAAATCGTCTCTAACACTCTACTGTGAAGAGTGATAGGATGCTAATTTCCCACAGATTCATTATCACCATGAAATGAAATTTTGGAACACATCAGAGGTAAATGTAATGTGCAAATGTAGAATCCAACAATTCTAGTTTTAGCTGCCTTGTGGTTTTTACACCTCTGTCAACAAGGCACTCATTAAAGACTTTTCTCCAGCACTGTACTTGAAAGAAGGCTGAAGAGAATATTGTAATACTCAGGGAGGAGAAGTATCCGTGCCAGCAAGTTTCTGAAGGGAGTCCTCTGTGTTTGTATTCCTAGGGCTCTATTGGAACACAAGGTTCATTGTGCTCAGCACTGTGTTGAGTCTTAGGATGAAATTTTATCACAGCACATACCTAGCCTTGTCCTTGTGGAGTTGATAGGATAGTTATGGATTTGGGCTAATGCTGCTTATATTATGTTAATTTGGTTCCCAAAACTGCATGAGAATCCACATATACTCACATAAGACACTGAGGGACTCTGTACCTAGTTTGTTTTGATTGATAAATAAAGTTGCCAAAGGCTAATTGTTGGTCAGGGAGACAGAGGCAGAAGTTTAGGATTCCCATGAAAGGGACTGAGGAAGGAACAGGGAGAGGGAGATCTGCCATGCCAGGAAAGTAGTAGAGGGCATGCCTGAGAGGTGTTAGACAGAGAACATAGCCATCATGTAGGTGCTGGGGAATTCAGCCCAAGAGGGCTGCAAGTCTGGGTCTGGGGCAGCCAAGATGGAATATAGGTTTTAGTAAGTAATAAGTCAGGAATATTGTAAGGGAGTATGTTAGCCATGTGGATATTTGGAAGTGGCCCAGACATTTAGCTGTTTAAGGCATATTAAAATATAAGGTTGTATAAATGTATCTTTTATTTGAGAACCCAGAACATTGTGGCGGGTAGAGAGGAACATGTGTGCTGCTGCTGCTGCTGCTGCTGCTGCTGGGTCAATTTGAGTAGAGTACATCGGGTTCAGCAACAGGGTCAGCTGCTGTCTTTCTAAGGCTAAATATAAAATAATATTTTAAAATAAGTGCTTGGAAGAAAGAGCTATGGTCTTCAATGGAGATAAAAAAATTTTATCTTCAATGAAAATTTAAAAAGTCCCTGCCCCCTGTCAAAGTGGGATTTGGGTTAAAAAGTGAACAATAAGAAAACAAGAGGGAGTCCAACATTTGCAGATGCCCAGTGACAAGAATAGTAAGAGCAGAAGAAGCCTGGTTTACTCAGAGAGGGGAGGGATGTGGAAGAAGTGAGGCAGGTACAGGTCAGGCAGGCTTCTGGCCAAACAATGAAAAGTCTCTGAGCCACATGTGTGAGGCCTAAGGGCTGAGAGAGGGCTCTATGGTTTCCAGAAAGGTTTTTGTTTCTACACAACCTTTAATATTTCCAAAAGTCATATGAACTATTCAAATAAAAAACATTTATTTCTGCTCTAACTATACTGCTATTTACAGACAAGGTCATGTGCATGCTCTGGTGCACACACACACATATGGGTGCATATACACACACATGCATGCATGCACGCACGCATGCACTCATGGTCACAAATTGGTTTTCCAAAAGATGTCAGGTCAGATAGCTCTACAGTTATCAATCTTCCTCAGTCTTATTTGGGAAACATTTAGTTTGCACTTCTGGGCATGACTGTATTTACCCAGTAACTAAATTCCATGCTGTGGTGTCATGGAGAATGAATAGAGAGTTCTCGTCGTGCATATTAAGTATGTAAGTGAAATTTTTCTTCTCTGTTGGAAATAGCAGAGCCAGAGTCATCACATGAATAAGAGTGGTCCAAAGGAATTGTCTGGTGGCCTCTGTGGGGACTCCCTAAACTACGTTTGTAACATCTATTAGCTTCCTGAAATTCCTTAGCATATCCCAAAATGGATTAAGTTGCTTTGACAGGCTCTGTTTTTTATGGGGCCTTTGGCCATTACTTACTCTCTTAGTCTTCTCAAGGTGCCTGCAGACTGATTTACAATTTCATTTATGGTTTTGAGTGGTAGTTTGGAAACGATAACTAGCCCACCTCTTCTTGGATCTTGCTTTTTGGCTTTTTATCTCCAACACTAAATCAGCCTGCTTAGATTTCTTTGGTACCTAAGCCTCCTCAACAAATACTAGCACAGGAACTGCATCCTTTAGTAGCTGGATTGTGGGAAATGTTCAAGTGATTCTCACCTAGCTCTGCTGATTTATAAATATTTAAATTGTGTAACCATTCTCTTACCTGCTTCTTATTAATTCTGTTTCTTCATATTCCCAGAGACCCATTAATATTTATCTTGCTGATCTCTTGCTTCCTTCATTATTGTGCTAAAGACAAAATAGTGGCTCTCTCTTCACTCCTTTTGCTCTTTTTAAATCTCTCATCATATCCTTTGCCTCTGGTTTAGCGAAAGCAGCCATTGTTTTCCTCGGTGTAACATCCTATTGTGTTTCCAGAAACCTTTGCCCTCATCTCTTGCAGCTTCTGCTTTCGTGATTCTGCCCCTCTGCTGCTATAGTTGCTTTTTCTTCACACTGAGGTTTCTTTTCTCCAAGTGCTACATAATTGGATTTCCATGCCATCCCCCACTATATTAGGAAACATTAATGCTCTGAGACTCATACATCTGAATATGCTTGTTGGTTATATAAAAGTATCCAGCACCCACTTGTGTGTTCTTTTTTTTTTTTTTCCTCTAGAGGATATACTTGAATGCCCACACTCTTTCTTCCTTTCAGTAGAACAACATAAGTAGTAATCATTTAGTTCCTGAAAGATGGTTGAATACAGGCCATTTATTTCAGAGCATGTCCAGAGAATTGATTCGAAACAAACAAGAAGTGACTATGAGACCAAGACAAGGAGTTCCCAATAATAAAAATAAAATAAAATAATAAAATGGTTCTTGGAACCTATCTCATCAGAAACACACTGGAAATTTTAATGTGTTTTCAAAAGAGTACGCACTGTACATCACAAAAGAAATTAAGAAAAGGGAATGCATTCTGTCATTATATTTATAGTGGCTCAAGAATAAGTAAGCTAAGTTGTGGGCAGAGAGCAGGAGTGTGTCCTAGGGTTCTCCCTGCTAGAGATGCTTGTCCCCTTCCCCCTGGTGCTATATGCTTGTAGAGAGTGTTCTGAAAGAGTTAGCAAAGCTTTCTATATGTCTTATACTTCAGTTTAAGAAAATAAAACAATCACTGTGTTTACAAAGTCAGTTATCTGAAAATGTAATTTTTTTTAAGTAGGGATGGACCATGTAGGTGGCTATCTGGAATATCACTTTTCTTTAATCTGGTGTACAACTATGTTGTTAAACAAATTTACCTGTCTGGTAAGCTGATGGAATGTGGATGATCATGGTCACTGCTTAGCAGGTAGCTGCAGGGTTGTAGGCATTGCTTCCATAGACAGTATCTCAGAGCATAGACAGCATCATGAATCTCATCTTCCAAATGAACACACAAATCTAGAAAGATCATGAGTATTTTCGAGTGAACATGAAGTTAAAGAGAAAGTGGTCAGAGAATCAAAAGTAGATTCAAGAACGGCCAGTATCTGTGATATTCGCTCTCCCACTTATGGGATAGAGATTTACAACTTTGGCATATGTTTAGATGATCATTGTGAACTATAGATATAAAGCCTCAATTGGTGGGACACTTGTATCTAATGGAACAAGATGAGATAGTAAATGGCATTTTGCACGCAGCATACTGATGCAGAGCCTTGCTAGAATACAGTCCCAGAGTTGGCCATCTGCATGGGCAGGCCTGACAAACCCAAGGGATTTGTTGCTTAGTGTCAGTAGCAGCAACATGACTAAAAAATAATCACACACACACATACACACACACACACACACACACACACACACACACACACACACACATACACATAAAAAACAAAACCAAACAAAAAACAAGAAAAAGAGATCAGTGACAGGAAAGTCTCACTGGAAGCAGGAACTCATCTGTGAGAGCACTGATAGGAAGAACTGATGTGCTTTCCAACTTCCAGAGGAGGAAGCAGAAAGCTACACTTGCTCTAACCTGCCCACACAGATGATAGAGGCACACATTACAGCCTCAGCATTTATTGGTCCAGTACTGTTCAGAAGATCTCTAGAGTTTCTCCATCTTGCAGAACTAAACTTCACACGCATTCATAAGCAACTTCATGGTAATCTCACTCAATGCTCTGTCCACCACAAGTCTATTTTTTGCTCTTATAAAGTTGAGCATGCTTTATTAATTTATTTATTCATTCATTCTTGTCCTGTGTCTCTCCCTCTCACTTCCCCCAGCCCAGCACATCAAGTCACTGCTGGACTGGGTGTTTCCTCTTCTTCTGGAGCCAGGGAAGGTAGTCCAGGTAGAGGAACAGAATCCACAGGCAGGCAACTGATTTAGGGACAGCCCCCTGCTTCAGTTGTGGGGGAACCAGATGGAGACCAAGCTGCACTTCTGTTGCATATAGAACAGATAGAGTATTTTTCCTTCTGTATCTAGATTGTTACAGTTAACATAATATCCTTTCTCCATTGGGGAAATGCTCAGTCCTTGTGCTCAGTCCAATGGTTGGCTGCAAGCATCTCCGTCTGTATCAGCAAGGCTCTGAAAGAGCCTCTCAGGAGACAGCTATATCAAGCTCCTGTCAGCAAGCACTTATTGACATCAGCAATAGTGACTGGGTTTGGGGGCCGCATATGAGATGGATGGACCCCAATGGAGGAGTTAGGGGAAGGACTGAAGGAGCTGAAGAGATTTGCAACCCCAGAGGAAGAACAACAATATCAACCAACCATATTCCCTAGAGCTCTCAAGGATTAAATGAACAACCAAAGAATACACATGGAGGGACTCATGGCTCCAGCAGGGGAGCCATATGTAGCAGGGGAGACCCTTGGTCCTATGAAGGCTTGATGCGCCAGAGTAGGGGAATGCTAAGGTGGTCAGGTAGGAGTGGGTGGGTGGATGGGGGAGCATCTTTATAGAAGCAGGGGGAGGGACATGGGATAGGGATTTCGAGGAGGGGAAACTGGGAAGGGGGATAACATTTGAAATGTAAATATATAAAATAATCAATAAAAAAGTTTTTAAAAAAGCCAAGAAACCATAATGTCCTTTCAGGTTCATTCATGTGTTTTCAAAAAACAGAAATTTCTTATTTTTTGAGGATAAATAATACTCCATTGAATATGCACACACACACACACACACACACACACACACACACACACACCTTACACAGTGTTACATTTTATGTCCCTTCTGTATGGGTCCCAATTACTCCAAAAACTCTCCAGTGATATTATCTTCCAGCTGTGTGATAACAGTTATCTTAACACATGGGTAATAACATGTTATTGTGGTTTCAATTTGCATTTTCCTGATGGTACCTCCTGATGGTATGTCTTTTTAGGGAAATGGAGACCTTCAGTTATTTTGACCTCTTTTACTGTTGAGTTCGAGGACAGAGTCCATGGTTTTGATTATTGCAGAATTATTACTTCCAAAGCAATTACAATGATGTCTGCTTAACTGTGGGTCTGTTTTCTGTGGCTTCAGCAACCCAAGATACCACAACTTGCAGATATTAAGAGATAAGGAATTCATGATTTTTTTCAATCAACTGCCATTCCAACAGCACAATGAACTCATGCTCAGTCACACTCTACCTTTCTCAAGACAACAGCCATTCCTATGGTATGCAGGCTACCAGCTGGCAGTGGCTTAGTAACTGTGTGGTTATAATATGAAGTGTTGTGGCACTGCAGAATCATGTTCAGGCAAAAATTACAGGTACCTTCATAATAGATATTTACATGGAGCAGTAAACTGCACAGGGCTTAGTACTTCCTATGGCCTCCAATGTCCACAGGGGCTCTTGGCATAGGCCCTCCATAAATAAAGGAGAGTGGATGAGTGTGATAACTAGGGGTAGGTGCCCACAGTTATCAGGTAGGTGCCTGAGATTAGCTGGAACACACTCTCCAAGCCAGAAAGGCCCATGAAGGCCAGTCTTGTCATTCCCTAAGATCCCAGTTTTATACCATTACTGAGGCAGTATCCATGTCCCTCTCTATACTTTGCCAAAATTCCTGCCCTTAAACACTGTCCTCCCAAAATGTAGAGCATGTGCAGTTCTGTAGAGGTGGCATTTTATTTTTCCCACTAGACCCAGTACATTTACCATACTGAATTTTAAGCTGCATTTAACTCAGTTCCCCTGTGGAACTGTGTCCTGAATCCAGGTATCTTGGAAACAAGCTCCATCTTACTGGCAGGGCCAAAAACTGAGTTTATGTTCCCAGAACCCAGAACCAACTCCTATCCTGCTTCTTCAGGTGTTTCTTTGTCTGCTAAGCAGTAAAGAATATAAAGAGGGGAATTGTCGATTACCTAAACTAAGGCACACAAGTCGATTGCCCACTCCTTTGTCCCTTTGTTCCAGGAGGGGACCTGACTGCAAAAGCTGAATCAAGGACCCTGAAACCAGTCACCAATGTTAACTTCCTTTTTTAAATGCTCATGCCAAAATATAATAGGTTAATGCAACAGTCTACCCTGGTCCCCCTCACTTTGTGTTCCCATCCTATAAAAAAATCCTAAAAAAATATTTGAACCTTTAGGGATGTAGTTCAGATCCCAACCTGGCCACCTCACTGCACACGAACAAAATAAAGAAGCTTTCATTTTTAAACTTCTGTCTCGGAAGTAACTTTTCTCAGCTTCTCCCCCTAACTCAACAGAACAGACACCATACTCACAGCAGGAAGTAGCTTGGTGTATATGTGAATATAAACATATATATAGTATGTAAATGTTTAATCTATAGTGCAGTAATATATATGTGATATTAATATATACTGTGTAACATACAATTATTATACTGTTATATCAATATAATACACATTTGATTTTCTTTGCACACTGATAATCATGTTTAATGTGGAAAGAAAATTTTAATTAGGAAAAAGTATAAAAATCAAATATGTAGTAGGATTGTTCTACTATGTGAAATACAATGAAAGACATATTGAGTTATTCAAATGCATAAGATTGGTGATTTTCAAAGATCACAAAGGAAAATTGGATGGGAAAAAAAAAAGCTATCTTGGGAAGATGACTCTTTATGGAAATTGAACTTAGATCCACAACACCTACACAGAGGGCACAGGAGCATGTCTGTAACCCTGGCACTGTGGGGGGTGAGTGAGGGTGACAGGATGATTCTGGGAACAACTGGCCAGCAGCTCATCTAAAATGGTGAGCCCAGGAGCAGAGAAGGACCATGTCTCAGCCCAAATAAAACTAGGGTTAAAAAAAGGAAGACATCTGAAGTCAACCTCTGGAAGGGAAGGAGGGACAGATGGAAGGATGGAGGGATGGAGAGAAGAATGAAGCATGGAAGGAGAGAGGGGTAGAGAGAGAAAGGGACCAAAGAAAGGAGAGAGGGAAGGAGGGAAGGAAAAGAGAGTACAGGTAAAAGGAGAAAGAAAACAAAACAAAAATTTTTTAAAAAAAATGGAAAAATCGAGAAAACTCCCTTACTTCATGCGGGAAAGAGAGCTTTATCTGAATTTGTGTGTCAAGCTCATAACCTGATATGGCAGCATTAGGAAGAGACTGATGAATGCAAAGAAGGAAATAAGAAAGTAGGGTAGACCCTGCTTTCACAGAAGCCATGCTTTGTTCAGGAAAGCTACACCATCCATGAGAGAGCGGAGCACTCTGGACTATGTAAGTGGTGGTGACAGAGGGCAGTTCCTAGACTAGTAACAACATCAACATCGCCATCACCTGCAGACTTGCTAGAGTAGCCCTAGCCCTAACTGCTGATAAGGAAGTAGGGTGAGGGCCAGATGGTGCTGTATGGAGACCTCCTGAGATGCTGAGCTGGCCAAATTGCAGGTGCAGAGCCAGTAGTAGCTGGCTTGAACAGTACATCAATATGGAAGAGACTTAACAGGTTTGGAAGGGGTTGGCTGTGTGTACCACATCCCTGTTCCTCTCTTTTTGGCAAAGGGGTCAGCAACATCAGGTAGACTTACTCAAACTGCACAGCTCATTTGCATCAGAGTCAAGACTCAAATCTAAAGTCCACTGCACTCCCAAACCAACCACTCAACCAAATCCCTTAGCACTTTAGTGTGGGCGAGCATGAAAGAGCTGATGCCTATTCTCCTACTGCTCTAGACTGAATTTCTTCTCCAGCGCCTCATTTCTTCAACTAAGCGTATGCACTGAATGAACTAATGACTAAAGGAAAATCAATTATATTGTTGCACAGCAAACAGTCTATCGATGGTAAAGCCACTCCCCTCACTGAGAGAGCCATCATCTCTAACCTAAAGACGTACACATTTCTTTCTTACGAGAAGAGGAGGTAGCCCTGGTAGCAGTGGTGGGAGTGGGGTGGGGTGGGAGTAGGGTCTGCACGGTAGGGTGGGAATAGTACATTAAAAATCAAATATCAAAAGCAGAAAATCTTTCCTTCTGGCTCAGTCCATATGAATGTCTGTTTACACACTAATGGAAAGCAGCGTATAAAAATGGAGATTTTATGGCTGCTTTGTGAGTATCCCAATAGAAGGACCTAGAAAGAATCATGATCCACAAAGGAGTTCCTAAATAATAGCCTATCTTTTCGTCAGTGGAGAAACAACTAGCAAAGTCTGGAGAAAGCTACTTCATAAATAAACGTGTTTCTTAGTGCAATTTATTTACAAGCCACAAGACATACAGTAGACTGCTGCCGTGCTTTACTTAGGTTTGCACAGAGAAAAATTCATACACAGACTTTGCATTACAGGTCTTCAGTTATACAAATATTTTATATTGTCACTTGAAAGAAACTTACCATTTATTACATGAAGAGTTAAGTTTTACTGTGAATTCTGTTTTCTGATTGAAAAACGGCTTAATCAACCAGACTCTGATGATGACTAATGTTTCTGTATTGTTCTCTTTGGGTTAGGGTCTATGAGCTGGTTTTAAACCGATGATCCCCCTGCCTCAGCTTCCCGGTGCTCAGATTATAGGCATGCAGCAGCAAACCTGAATGTTGCTGGTGCTCTGAAAGTCTTTGGATGCATTCCTGGGACTCTGTGTGTTTTGCTTCTACAAGAAATCCCTCTAATATCCAAGTGAGAATGACTATGAAGGTAGACCAACAAGACCTGCCTGCATCTGTCAAGCGATGTCCAGGAATGACAGATCTCAGGCTTTCCCAGTATCTGCTGAATCAGATTCAGCACTGGATCCCAGAAAAGATCCTTTGCGATGGAATCTTAATGGCAACAGTTATCACATGTATTATTTAACCTTCTCAGAATCAGGATTCTTACCTGAGTGTGAAGGCAATATAAAGTTCTGTCCTAAAGATTTGAAGTGAGGAGGAAGTGACAGAACACCAATAAAATGTCAATTACACAATATAATCCAGAGCACTCAAAACAGCAAGAACAGAACATATTTCCCCCATAAAGATGTTTTTCTATTTTATCAATAGAAGGCTGCATCGAAAATGCCCAGAGCCAGCACTGCCATCAACTTTTGGAGAATAAACACTTGGGTTTCCTACTAATTTGTTAATGGCTGGTAGACCCAATATTGATTGCTTAATAGCAATGTGTAACCTGAGAGTATATCAAATTGTATGCACAGTCAAAGCCGATTTCCAGAAACAGCGTTTAAGCTCGGCTTGATAGAAAACTACATTTGTGCACAGAAGAAATGAGAAAACTACATTGGAAGCTCTCCCACTGGCATACTGCTTCCACAAGAGGCCTCAGTCACTCCACTCACATTCACATCCCAGATATTGACTTGCATCTTAAGACACTTCCTTGAGCCCAATTCAGTGGGATGAAAATGAAGCCCCATCAACAGCCTGGTCATGTCATTATGGTGATGTGTCACACAATTGCTCTTTTAGTCATTGAACAATTGCAAATTTCCTTGCAGGGAAACCCCAGTTGCTGTCTTAGAATACTTAGTCTATTGTCAAGAGAAACTGTATTCAATGGTGATGGAAATCACAACAGTCACTTTAGGTGGCAGGACATTTTATTATTACTCATGCTTTGCATTCCAGTGTGTTTTGCTTCCCAGCACGCCACTTGTGGTATCCCTGACTCTTGAAAGTGGAGCAGATTTTAGCTCCCAAAGGACTTGGCTCCTTTTTGAAATTCCACAACAGGGCAATGATCTCCAAGTCACCTACAAAGGGGACTCTCAGATGGCATTCTTAGTGCCCATCAAGTCTGGCCGGAATGCTATACAGAGAGGAGAGGAGCACTGAGGATCATGCCCATATTTCCCAGAACATACAAGAATTATCTCCAAATTTTATTCCTGTGATATTGAACTGAGGTGGTCAATGAAACAGACCAGGTATTTCTTGAGTGCTTGGTCCTACAGCCACATCCACAGCTCAGTGTGATATCTGAGGCACAGACCTTTACTCATGAAACACCAGAATGAAATAATTAAACATGATTAAAGAGGCTCAGTTGACTCTTGGATTGGAAATGTTCTGTAGCTATAGAATATTATCAGGACAACTGGGGAATTCTACTATATGCTATACATTAAAGAATTACCTTAAGTTGAAGTGAAATGACTCAGATAGAATACTGCATAATGGTTACAAAAGAGTGTTCTTGTTATTAGATGCCTGCTGAGCTTTTTGTTACAGTGTCTGTGAGTAATTATCACATGATGAAAATATATGTATACACACATACATTATATACAAGCACATTTATACCCATACAGAGGAAGATAGAGGAAACATATGTGGTAAAATGGTAACAATTGATATATTTAGGTCAAGTATACAGTGGGGACATTGTGCTAGATTTTGCAGTTTTTCTCTTGCCAATAAAAAGCAGGAAGGGAGAAGTCCATTATGATGTAAAGCTTCAAATCTGCTGGGAGAGATACGACAACAAAAATAAAGGTATGGGTATCAAGAGAGCATTACGGCCCAATGGTGTGCAGAATAGCACAAAGTGCTTTGGCGAACCCAAAGCATCCTGTTACAGTGGTCTCCATAGAGATGATGTTTGACCCCAATATATATAAATAGGCTTTATTATACATAAGAACATACCTTTAAAGTAACGGAGCTGGGAAATGATAGAAGACAGCTATGCAAGAACCAGAAATAGTCATGGAAGCAAGGTTAGACGGGTGGGTATCTTGGTTCTCTTGTCTCCAGTGACAAATCTACAGGCAGGTGGCTGGCAGAGTGGGCACCCTGGCTTTCAGCCACTCCAGTGAGCAGGGACATGCCTAATGGCCATACAAGAGCTAAACTCACCAGCTCAGGAGCTAAATACTAGGAAAGATCCAATAAGCCAGTGTAGTTTCTCAAGTTCATCTTAATGACAGGCACAAATCTGATGAATGTTCCTTTCTTCCATGCCTATGCTTATTAAAAATGTATAATATCTGGTCAATCTACTCCCTCTAGATACTCTTCAAAAGCATTATTGTGACGTGAAAATGTGAGGGGCACATGGAGTCCCAGGCTGAGGGGCCCCAGCTGTGCAGCTTCCAAAACCTCTGGGTTCCAGTGTCTGGGAGGTAGGGACAATGATGCTTCTCATTAATTCGTAGACTTGCTGAACTGATTAAATTTGATAATGCTTTCAGAATAAGATCAGACACACTCTAGATATTACCCAGTTATCAGCCAAGACTCATTTGAGGGTATCTACATTTATTTGTCTCCCAAAACAAAACCAGGAACATTTGAGGGCTTTGCTCAGAACTCCAGCAAAAAAAGGCTAGTAAGCACAAACTCACAATTATTTAAGATCCCTAGACATCACACAGGAATAAAAATGTCACAGACACTGGCTTTTCTCCAAACCTACTTTTGACTCTTTGACCACTCCTCTCTACCTTTGTGTTCACTGGAAAATATTCATGATCTCTTTAGATTAGCGTGTTCATTTGGAAGATGGAATTCATGGTGCTGTCTCTGCTCTGAGATGACAGCCTATGGAAACAATGCCTATGACATTGCAGCTACCTGCCAAGCAGTGACCATGACCATCCACATCTATCTGCTTACTAGACAGGTAAATTTGTCTAACGACATAGTAGTACACCAGATTAAAGTAAAGTCTTCTGATCTTTCCTGGGTTTGTGGTCAGAATGTCAGCCTCTGTCATGATCAGTTTGTCTTCCATGCCCCAGTTTGACAAGTTAAGCCTCACATGGTACTAGAGAGCCTAGGGGCATTGTACAGCCCTCATGAAGGTTAGGGGATTAGGGTGCTGGAATTGGAATCAAATAGGAGGTGGGGTGCTGAGTTTCTAGCCTGCCTAGGATTATCTTAGTAGAACCAGCCCCTCTGAAGTCTGAGGTGTTGGTTCTGGCTATCTAAAGCGTGGTCTCAACCTTTCTTAAGTCTTTCTTAGCAAATGTCCCACATTCTCTCTATAGCCCTTAAAGCTGTTCTTCCCCTTCCCTAAAAGCTCTGGAGTTGCTGCTGGCTTCAGACTTCCTCTGAGATAAGAAGACACATCACAGCTCTGTAGACTAGGGATGGAGAAGACATGGGAAGAGCTTACAATATAGGTAAATAGCACCTGGCAGTATCCTGTGGCTTGTCACCTGATGGTGGAGCCACATACTTGCTTCTTTATTGAGCATTGATTGTATGTCAGGTGTGCACTGGCCACAGCCTCAGAAGC
>JADRCD010223679.1:0-11525 GCA_019843815.1 Montemys delectorum
GTGTTCCCGATTCCAATGCCCGTGATGCATGATGCGCGAGTTTTTCCTCGCTTCTTTACTACTAATAGCAGCCTGGATCTCCCAGGCCATGAGCCATCTGAAAGAATGGGCGGGCTTAGGAGTGTTGGCTGTTGCCTTAATAGGTGCCTGCGTACTCTGCCTGTTTTGCATATGTCGGATGGTGAAAATGCAGAGACGAGAAAGGGCCCTGGTGGTGTGTGCATTCCAGGCCATTGAGGCTGGTGTTTCTCCACAAGCCTGGCTAATGGCATTAAAGCAGCAATAGAGTTCACCCCATTGCCATATCCACATTCTGAATAGCCCTTGCACCCCAGGAGGTCGCTTGACCTCATTACACTTGGGATGGGTGTTCAGCATGCGTTTGGTACTCAGCTCTTGCACCTGGAGGGCTCAGCCCATTGCACCCAGTAGAGTGAGTGCCATTTCTATTAGCTGTAATTTTGCCCTTGATCGTGGGTTCCTACATGATGGTGCTTGCTTGATCGCGCAATTTCAGCTCTTATAATAAAAAAGGGGGAACTGTGGAGCGCCGATTGCCGTGCCTTAAAGATAGCACTGGCTAGCTGGAGCCGTTGGAGTAAACTGTTGCTATTTGGACCTGGGGGCGTGTCCACCAGTGGCCTGATTCTACGTCAATGCCTAGTAGCCTATGACTGTGTGAAACATGGTATGGGCTCATGGGCGGTCCTACGAAAGGTATATAGTCAGACTCCTGGTGGGGCTCAGGGTCACTCTGCTGTAACCGTTAAGCAAGTCATTCCTGAGTAAACTGTTGCTGGAAGGAAGTGGTGTGCTGGTCCTTCTTCCCTGGCGGTCAGGGTGTCGGCCCCGAGCATGCTGTGTAAGAATCGCAGGGAGAATCTCCAGGTGGGGCAGTCACAGCATGACCTTTCCTTCAGTCTCTGCTCCACACTTTGTCTCTGTATCTCCTCCAGTGGGTATTTTGTTCCCCCTTCTAAGAAGGACTGAAGCACCCAAACTTTGATCCTACTTCTTCTTGAGCTTCATGTGATCTGTGAATTATATCTTGGGTATTCTGAGCTTTTGGGCTAATATCCACTTATCAGTGAGTGCATACCATGTGTTTTCTTTTGTGATTGGGTTACCTGACTTGGAATGATATTTTCTAGTTCCATTCATTTGCCTAAGAATTTCATGAAGTCATTGTTTTTAATAGCTGAGTAAATGTACTACACATTCTGTATCCATTCCTCTGTTGAGGGATATCTGGGTTCTTTCCAGCTTCTGGCTATTATAAATAAGGCTGCTAAGAACATCGTGGAGTCTGTGTCCTTGTTATATGTTGGAGCATCTTTTGGGTATACGCCCAGGAGCAGTATAACCAGGTCCTCAGGTAATACTATGTTCAATTTTCTGAGGAACCTCCAGATTGATTTCCAGAGTGGTTGTACCAGTTTGCAATCCCACCAACAGTGAAGGAGTGTTCCTCTTTCTCCACCTCCTTACCAGCATCTGATGTCATCTGAGTTTATGATCTTAGCCATTCTAACTGGTATAAGGTGGAATCTCAGGGTTGTTTTGATTTGCATTTCCCTGATGACTAAGAATGTGAACATTACTTTAGGTGCTTCTCAGCTATTCAGTATTCTTCCATTGAGAATTCTTTATTTAGCTCTGTACTCCAGTTTTAATAGGGTATTTGCTTCTCTGGAGTCTAACTTCTTGAGTTCTTTGTATATATTGGATATTAGCCCTCTATCAGATGTAGGATTGGTAGAGATCTTTCCCCAATCTGTTGGTTGTCATTTTGTCCTATTAACAATGTCTTACAGAAGCTTTGCAGTTTTATAACGTCCCTACCTGGGGATCCATCCCATATACACTTACCCAACACAGACACTATTGTGGATGCCAAGAAGTGCTTGCTGACAGGAGTCTGATATAGCTGTCTCCTGAAAGGCTCTGCCAGAGCCTGATAAATACAGAGGTGGATGCTCTCAGCCAACCATTGAACTGAACAAAAGGTCCTCAAAGGAGGAGTTAGAAAAAGGACTGAAAGAGCTGAAGGGTTTTTCAGCGCCATAGGAGGAACAACAATATCAACCAATCAAATCCCCCAGAGCTCCCAGGGACTAAACCACCAACCACAGAGTACACACGAAGCAACCCATGGCTCCAGCCACATATGTAACAGAAGATGGCCTTGTCGAACATCAATTCGAGGCTCCTGTGAAGGCTGAATGCCCCATTGTAGGGTAATGCCAGGATGGGGAAGCAGGAATGGGTGGGTGGTTGGGGGAACACCCTCATATAAGCAGAAGGAGGGGGGATGAGATGGGGGGGGCTTCATAGGGAAAACCAGGAAAGGGGATAACATTTGAAATGTATATAAAGAAAATATCTAATTAAAAAAAGGGGGGGGGGGAGAATTGCAGGGAGGGGCAGGAGACTCTGGAGCACAATGGCCTGCTGAGAGGTAGCTTTGGGCAGACACAGTGAACTGGTCTGGGTATCTGTGTTTGCTTCTCCATCCTCCCCCACACCCTCCCAGGCTACCAGCTGCAACCCAAACAGAAGCATAGAAGCTGCAGCCTTTCTGCTGCCAGCCCCTTCCTGTGAATAAAGGAATTGGAGAGGACTGACTGCAGTGTTCTGAATGGAACAGCAGAGGGAGACAAAGGTACAAAGGGCTTTGGGTGAGTTAATACATTGATAATGCCTGTTTCTGGACCAATACAATACAGTTTTTAATCCTTTTGCTCTATAGTACAGCTTGAGATCAGGGAAATAATTCCTTCTGAAATTCTTTTATTGTTCAGGATTGTTTTGGCTATACTGGTTTTTTCCCATATGAAATTGATAACTGCTATGTCAAGTTCTAAAAATAATTGTGCTGGAGTTTTAATGAGGATTGCACTGACAGTGTAGATTGCTTTTGATAAGATTGGTAAGATATTGAGTGAAAGTTAATGCATGGGCCTCTGTGCTAATGTCTTTCTGCCAATAACAAAAAGCATGTTACATTTAGTGTTCCCGCAAATACCAATCTTTAATATGTTCAGCTGTAAGAGTGTATTTTTCAGAGGAAAGCAAGGATGTTTCCCAAAACATAATCTGTGTTGTTACATTACAAACTATAGTTACTACACACTTCAGTGGATGTGCTTAGTTCTTGTATGGAAACACAGTTCGTCATTACTTTCCCATTCTTTCACATGTGTTTCACCTACACATCTATCTGTAATCCTGTGTTTTTAGGGATAAGTCAAGGACATTTCTCAAAACATGGTCTGTGTTGTTACACATTAATACTATATTTACTATTCTCTGCAATAGGTGTGCTTTGAGTTTGTATAAGAACACAGTTCATCATTTATTTCCTATAATTTAACATTCACATTACACAGAACACATTACAATATCTTATGGGTGAAGGATAATGTGCATGCCTATGTTTACTCTCTGTGTTAATGACAAGCATGTCACATTTCGTGTACCCCGAAACACTTAGCTTTAAAAATGAGTTTTTCAAAAGAAAGTAATGATGTTTCTCACAACATGGACTGCTTTGCTAACTTTTCATACTGTATTTAATATTTGCTGTAATGGATATACTTTGTTTCTATGGTAACACAGTTCTTTTATCCCTTTTCTTTCACATACACATTTCAAAGAACACAATATAATTCCTTGTGGGTGAAAGACAATGTGCATACCTATATGTTATTCATGTGCTTCTAACAAGAAGCATGTCACTTTTAGTGTTCGCCTAAACACTTTAATATCTTCATCTGTAATGGTGTTTTTTTTTTTTCAGAAGAAAGCAAGGACTTTCCCAAAGCATTGCCTGTGTTGTTACACTTTCAAACTGTATTTACTGTGCACTGCAACAACGTTCATCATTACTTTCACATACACATTTTACTGAACACAATAAAATATCTTATGAGGGAAAGTTAACGTGCAGGCCTCTGGGCCAATGTCTCTGGGCCAATGACAAGAAATCTGTCACATTGAGTGTGGCCACAAGCACTAATCTTTAATATCTTCAGCTGTAAGAATGTGTTTTACAGAGGAATACAAGGATGTTTCCCAAAACATGACCTGTATTGTTAACATTTTCAAACTGTAGTTACTATGGACCGCAATGGGTGTGCTTACTTTTTGTATAGGAAAACAGTCCATCATTGGTTTTTCATTCTTTGACATACATGTTTCACATACACAGGGTCAAAGAAGAAATAAAGAAAATCAAAAAACTCTCTCTAAAGTTCAATGAAAATGGAGGCACAAAACACTGAAACAGATGAGACACAATGAAAGCAGTTCTGAAAGGAAAGTTCAGAGCACTAAATGTCTTCAGAAAGAAATTGGAGAGAACTCATTCTAGCAAATTAACAGTACACTTAAAGCCTAGATCAAAAAGAAGCAAACACTCAGGAGGAGTAGATGGCTGGAAATAATCAAATTCAAGAATGAAATCTACCAACTAGAAACAAAGAGAGCACTACAAAGAATCAATAAAAATAAGACCTTGCTCTTTGAGAGAATCAACAGATAAACTCTTAACCAAATTAACTAAAAGGCAGAGAGACAGTATCCACATTAACAAAATCAGGAATGAAAATGGAGACATAACAACAGAAAACTCATTAGGTCCTACTTCAAAAGTTTGTACTCTGCAAAATTTAAAAATCTACACAAAATGGATGATTTCCTCCATTATTCTCCATTATACAAATACTACTTACCAAAGTTAAATCAAGATCAGATAAATTAAACAGTCCTGTAACCCCTAAGGAAGGAGGAACACTCATTAAAAGTCTTCCAACCAAAAGAATCACAGGGCCAGACGGTCTTAGTTCAGAATTCTAGTAGACTTTTAAAGAAGAGCTAATACCAATACTCTCCAAACTATTCCACAAAATAGAAACAGAAGAAATACTTCCAAACTCATTCTATGAGGTCACAGTCACACTGATACCTAAACCACACAAATAGTCAATCAAGAGGGAATTTCCGAGCAATCTCCCTTATGAGCGTTGATGCAAAAAAAAAAACTCAATAAAATACATGCAAACCAAATCCAAGACAATATCAAAAACATCCATCATGATCAAGGAGGCTTCATATAAGAGATGCCCAAATGGTTCAGTGTACATAAATCCATCAACTTAATCTAACATATAAACAAACGTAAACACAAAAATAAGGTGATCATCTCATTACATGCTGAAAAAAACCATTGACAAAAATCTAGCAGCCCTTCATGTTAAATATCCTGGGGAGATAGAGATACATGACATATACCTAAACATAATAAAAGCAATATACAAAAAGGCAATAACCAACATCAAATTAAATGGAGTGAAAATTAAAGCAATTCCAATAAAATAATGAACAAGACAATGCTGCTCAATCTCTATTCAGTATAGTACTTGGTATGCTAACTAGAGAAATAAGAGCACTAAAAAAGTTCAAGAAGATAGAAATTGGAAATAAAGAAGTTGAAATATCACTATTTGCAGATGAAATGCTAGTACACATAAATAACCCAAAAATTCTACCAGATTACTCCTACACCTTAAGCAACGTGGATGGATACAAAACTAACTCAAAGAAATCAGAATCCCTCCTTTATACAAAGGATAACTGGGCTGAGAAAGAAATCAGTGAAACAACACTCTTCACAATAGCCACAAATATTATAAATACTGTGGTGTGACTCTAACAAAGCAAGTGAAAGATCTGTATGACAAGAACTTCATGTCTCTGAAAAAAGAAACTGAAGGAGACATTGGAATGATTGCCCATACTCAAGGATCAGTAGGATTAACATAGTGAAAATGAATGTTATATCAAAAACAATCTACATATTCAGTGTGATTCCCATCAAAATTCCAACACAATTTTCACAGGCCTTGAAAGAACAATTCTCAACTTCATATAAATAAAACCAAAAAACCCAGGCTAGCTTAAACAATCTGGTACAATAAAGAAACTTCCAGAGGAATAACCATCCCTGATCTCAAGCTGTACTACAGAGCAATAATAATAAAAACTGCATGGTATTGGTATACAAACAAACAGGTTGATCAATGGAATTGCATCAAGGGCCCAGAAATCAACCTGCACACCAAAGGACACTTGATTTTTGACAAAGAAGCCAAAATCATACAATGGAAAAAAAAGAAAGTATCTTCAACAAACAGTGCTGGTCTAACTGGGTGTCTGCACCTACAGAAATGCAAATAGAACCGTATTAATCACCCTGCACAAAACTCAAGTCCAAGTGGGTCAAAGAACTCAACATAAAACTGCATACCTTAACTATAATAGAAGAGAAAGTGGGAAATAGCCTTGAATGCATTGGTGCAGGAGACAATTTTCTGAACAGAACAGCAAATGGCTCAGCCTCTAAGATGAACAGTTGATAAATGGGACCTTATGAAATTGATAAGCTTCTGTAAGTCAAAAAAACACCATCACTAGGACAAAATGCCAACCTACAGATTGGGAAAAGATCTTTACTAACCTTACATCTGACAGCTAATATCCAAAACATATAAAGAACTAAAGAAGTTAAACACCAACAAAACAAATAACCCAATTAAAACTGGGGTACAGAGCTAAACAGAGAAGTGTCAACAGAGGAATCTTGAATGGCCAAGAAAAAAAAACTAAAGAAATACTCACCTTAATCATCAAGGAAATGCAAATCAAAAAGACCCTGAGATAACACCTCGCACGAATCATTAAGGCTAAGATCAAAACCTCAAGGAATAGCACATACTGGCAATGATGTGGACCAAAGTGAACTCTCCTCCATTGCTGGTGGGAGTGCAAACTTGTACAACCAGTCTGGAAAGTAACATGTCAGTTTCTCAGAAAATTTGAAACAGTTCTACCTGAAAACACAGCTGTATCTCTCTTGGGCGTATACCCAAAATATTTTCCACCGTACTACAAGTACATGTGCTCCACCATGTTCATAGCACATAATATTCATAATAGCCAAAAACTGGAAAGAACCCAGATGTCTCTCAATCTAAGAATGGATGCAGAAAATGTGGTTCACTTACCCAATGGAATAGCGTTCAGCTATTAAAAACAAAGACAACAGGAACTAGAAAACATCATCCTGAGTGAGGTAACCCAGACCCAAAAGGGTATGCATGGTATGTACTCAGTTACGTGTCAATATTTGCCATAAGTACAGGATGCCCAAGGAATACTCCACAGACCCAAACAAACTAAACAAGAAGGAAGACCCAAGTGAGGGTCCTTGACTCTCACTTAGATGGGTAACAAAATAATCATAGGAGGCAGATGAACGGAGAGATCTGAGTGGGAGCTAGGATGTGGAGGGGAATGGGGGTGTTCAGGATTCCTTGTGGGCAGAGACAGAAGAGAGGGCCAGCAGGCTGGAACAGGGTGGGAGAGTGAATAGAAATCTGCAGCTGGTGGGCTTGTGGGTGGGGTTGAGGGATATCTCTAAGATGTACCAACATCTAGGATGGGGAGTGCTCCCAGGCATTGATTGGGGATGAGCTTAGCTAAGTCTCACAGCAATATGGAACCTGAAGAAGACACCTCCTGTAGCCAGGAAGGACCCCCATTGGAGGGATATGAACATCAATTCACTCACAAAACTTTCGACCCAAAGTTTGTCCTGTCTAAATGAAATGCAGGGACAAAGATGGAGCAGACAGTGAGAGAATGGACAACCAATAACCGACCCAACTTGAGACCCATCCCATGAATAAGCACCAGTTCCTGACACTATTGATGGTACTATTATGCTTGCAGAAAGGAGCCTAGAATAATTGTCCTCTAAGAGGGTCCACCGAGCAGCTGACTCAACCTGATGGAGACATGCAGAGCCAAACAGTGGATTGGAGCTTAGGGACCCTTTTGGAAAAGTTAGGGGAAGGATTAAGGGTCCTGGAATTGATAGGAACTCCACAGGAGGACCAACAGAGTCAACTAACCTGGACCGCTGGCAGGTCTCCAAGGTTGAACCATTGACCAAAAAAGCATACATAGGCTGGACTGAGCTTGGCATGTATGTGAAGCTCATGCCTCATATGGGTTCCCCCAAAGCTGGAGCAGGGGCTATCCCTAAAGCTGTTTCCTGCCTACCTGTGGAATCCTTGCCCGTAACTGGGTTGCCTATATCTAGCATCAGTGGGAGAGTATAATGCCTAACCCTACAGAGACTTGATTTGCCAGGGCAGGGAGATGAAGGTGAAGGGGGGAACCTCCATGCTCTCAAGGAGAGGGAGAAGCTGTGAGGGGGAACCAGGAGGGCAGACAATGATTGGGATGTAAAGTAAATAAATAAACTAATTAATGGTAAACAAGGAAACAAAAAAAATAACAAAGACAAAAAATGTTGAGTTCAAAAATTTTTTGTTGGTCACAGAGAGTACCAGTCCCACATAATTAACTTTTGCTCCTTCTAGCACTACCAGGGCTGATCCTGTATGTAAATCACCTGCTGTCATCATTTGTGGTGGGGGAGGGATAAGCTGCTACCAGCACTAATTCCAGCTGCCAACTTCCACACTTCACTCACTGCTGACTTAGTATCTAGAGCCTAGCCAATGGCGAACAAAGGTGGGTCTAGAGAAAAAGTCTGGAGGTTCCACTGAGTCCCGCCTTTGGCTAGGAATCCGGGGCCGCAGTGTCCTCCTGGGCTCAGGATCCAGAGTCCTGCCCCTAGGACAGAAGGCTCTTAGTGAAAAAGCAGGGGTGAAGAAAAACTAACAAATTCTAGGACAGGACTTAAGCTTTCTGGCGGACCTGGTCAAGCCACACAAACCCTTATTTTTTTTTTTCCCCAATAGGGCGCATAGCAACTACCACTACCCACACAGATCTCCAGGTATAATCTCCCAACCATTCCCAAACAGGATATCTCTGGGACACACCCACCTGCTTGATTTGGTAGGCATTTCCCTGTCCTTTCAGTCTGGGAACAGGAGCGTTGCCGAAAATTGTCACCACTAGGTGTCGCCCGACAACCATCTAGATCATCAAAGACCCAACACAGATGCACCTCAGGTACTTAGTGCCTCGAGATGGTCCTCCCTAGCTCAGGGGGACGTGCACACAGTGGAGCAGAGTACCCACCACCTCTCCCGAGTGGCACAAACAGTGGCTGTTGTCTTCCCCTAATATAGTGGAAACGGACTGGACAGGGGCCGACCCTTTCAGGCCCGCAAAAAAAAGTATGACAGGAAACTATGAAAACAGGTAAAATCACTCTCTAAGAATGAGACTCAAGGGAATGTGAAAGTGTGTGACGAAGGAATCAGTGGGACAAGGGACAAGTAAGGGAAGGTAACTTCCAAACATGGTGTGAGGGGAGGGAGGTGGTTACTTAATGTCAGTGGGAAAGGGACGACAGAGGGAGGGAAGTAAAGGATTAATTGCTAAGACTCTTTTTTTTTCTTTTTTCTCTTACATGGAAGCCTCACCTCTCACTCACCAGGTGAGAGGGAGAATTGGAGTGATAAATCTTTTATTGAACCAGGAGAAGAGAGTTACGCAAGCAAAAGGAAAAATTTTTACACAAGCAAATACGCACACATCCGCATACATTCACATCCACATTCATACACACATACTCATACAGTCCTGTTGGGCCCCACTTCTTATATCATATCTACACACACACACACACACACACACACACACACACACACCTACTTACATATGCACATAGAGCAAAAGCCCAAGTGGCAGTGCAAAAAGAACTCATTGTGAATGAAAAATAAGCTCCAACCTTTATTGCATAGAGAAATAAAAAAGCTTCTACCCTTTTATTGCTAAATGAATTAAACCCAAGTCTGTAAGGAAAAAAAAAAGCTTTGTTTTCTTTAATAAGGGTAAAACTGCTTTGCTGTTAAGAAAAGCCCTGTTCCATCCCATGGTAACGAGAAGCCTGGCTGCTCTTTCTGCTCTCTCTGCGGCTTCTTCTTCATCTCTCTTCATCTCTATTTTATGCTTTGTTATATTTGGCAACGTTCTGCTGTCTCTCCCTTCTACCTTACTTTCTAATTCTCTTTCAGCATTCTGCTCTCTCCTCCCACCTAATGTCATTGTTTCTAGTGTTTGATACCTTTTTTGGAATAGATCACATGGTATTTATTTCAAAAGTTCCCTGTAAGTTTTGAACATAAATTCAAATCATAAATGGAATTAGAAGTTTACAACAGAGATGTTTACATATGTTTCCATTAAGAGTAGTTATCTAACTAGACATTCATTTTCTGTCACTAGCTCCACAGGTTCATTCAAAGTTAAAAACTATAATTCTCATGTCTAAGTTAACCATGAAGTTTTGTATAGATAAACCCAGTCAATATTTATTTTCTGTTCTTACACCTTCAATAAATCATCCATTCCCTTTTATGACCTTTGGTTAATTGTTTTACAGCCCTAAAGGGAGGTATTCCTAAATCATAAATCTGTATCAATGCCTGTTTTCTAGCTAAGAAGCAAATAGCCGGTGGCATATGAAGACTGGCAGAGTTCTAACTGCAGTTTTCATATCACAGAAGGCTCTAATTGCAGTCCTTACGTAAAGGGCTTAATTATTACTAGTATAATTTTAGGGATTCTTATAGAATCATCACTTGGGGTTAAGAAATCATCTATTAGTCTGTATATCATCACGAGAAGACACTATACCTTTGTTGGTCTGCAGAAGATCTGCCCAATAGAGTGAACTAATGCCCAGGGGTTATATTTTAATTTAAATGACAAGAAAGGCATATCAATAGCAGAAATTGATCCTGAAATATCATCACAGTTCACATGCTACAGTGAAACTATCTCAAGAATATCACCTGCTACCTTTTAATCTCTCCTAGATGGCTCCTAACAATCATCATCATCATCATCATCATCATCATCATCATCATCATCATCATCTTGCATTCATGTCTTCCCACCAAAGAGTAGAGGAAAGAGGGGGCAACCTGGCTAGCAGACAAAATTAAATCAAATTAAAAACGGAAGTATAGGGTTTCCTCAGAAAGCTGAAAAGGCACAACTTTGGAAAGCAGCGTGGAAGCAACTTCCCTCACACCCCACCCCAATTCAAGCACCACTTTATCTGCTTATTTTCACCTCCTGGGTGGGTTATTCAGTTTATGAAGTACAGAGTATGGAGCCCAGAGCGTCAGACACCCTAGCCCAGTTGTCTCCCCTCCCTAATAAGTCAAGCATCCAGCACTGCCTTCCCTTGTTTGTTTGTCTGTCTGTTTGCTTGCTTATTTTTTCAATTATTATTCCAAGTAAATAATCATATTTATTTAGTTTTTCTATCATTTATTTAGTTGGGACAAGGGTTTCTCTACATAGCCTTGGAAATCACTATCTAGATCAGACCTGCCTCCAATTGACGACCTGCACTATCTCCTTCCTGAGTGATGGGATTAAAGGTATGTAGGGCCACAACCAGTTTCTTTAACCCCAGGATAATCTCTCTCTCTCTCTCTCTCTCTCTCTCTCTCTCTCTCTCTCTCTCTCTC
>JADRCD010223679.1:11535-25185 GCA_019843815.1 Montemys delectorum
CTCTCTCTCTCTCTCTCTCTCTCTCTCTCTCTCTCTCTCTCTCTCTCAGGGTGGGAGATGGTGTAACATTACAGTTCAAAAATGTTCAGTAACTGGTTGGCCTATTGCTTGACTGTTGACCTCGCCAAGATGGAAGTAACCACGTGACATACTTTTCAAGGAGTTTTTGTACTAGTTACTAGCTTCTACAGGACCAGAACGCAAATCCAATTTGCATGTGCAGAATCGTGACGAGGCTCTCCTGATCCAGGCTATCAGTATTTTTGCATGAAAAAAAAAATAACAAAAATGTTGGGGTGAGAAAGAAAGAAGGAAAAGAAGAAAAAGAAAGAAAGAGAGTGAAAGATAGAAAGAAAGAAAGGAATAAAGATGAAATACAGATTTATAGACAGAAAAAAACAACAAAAACAAATAGAAAAACAGAAAGACCTTAAGGAAGAGAAGCAACTGAATGCTGTGCATATTGTTTGTACTACTATTTGATTTGGGTCTCATGTACAAAAGAATAAACAAATAAGCAATGACAATAAAATCCTTAAGAAAAAAATTGGGAAAGGGAAGAAAGACAGAGAATGACTTTGCAATCAGCACCCAGGATTCTTCTCATCCTAACCTCACCCCCCCACACACAAACCACCAGAGTTATCTCTGTTCTTCTATACAGTGGCAACATCCCAGTTTTATGCACTGTGGAAGATATAGCCCTAGAGCTCAGCTCAGCTTCCTGACCCAATACCACAGGAAGCCTCATAAAATCCTAATTACTGTTTTTCTTTGCTTTTATCATTTGTTTGCTAATCCCAGGCAAATGGATCATTTTAATTTTAATTCTTACTATTTTTAATTGTGGGCATGGTTCTTTTTCTCCAATCAAAGCTTCCCACTTTACTTTTGGGGTTCAGGATTTATATGTACATGGGAAAGCAAAGCTGAATCTCTAGGTTACAATGATATTTGCATGACATAAACAATGGGGGAGGAGTCAGGAAAGAGTCAGAAAAGAGTCAAGGGGAAGCTGGGCTGCCGAGTGTGCCTGCTCTTGAGGGGAGGTGGCTCAAGGTGTCCTGCAGGTCTCTGCACTGGGAGGGGTTGGAGGCGCTGGCTTCAGCCAGCCGACCTGCAAGTCACCAGGCGTACCTTCCTCTGGAATCCTAGAAGGGTGGAACTCAGTGTAGTGGGGGCCTTTGTTTTAGGCACAGCAGGCGTGAGCTGACAGACTCACTCCAGTTGTAAGCTCTGATGTCTCCAAGTTGAGACAGGAGGGAGGGACCCAACATGCATGTATGTGTGTGCATACGCTCACTCTTACACAAGTGCAGCTGCTCAGAGAGGCCAGAGGCATTGGCATTCCTAGAGTAGGCAGGACTGGGAATCTAGAGGCCGGGAAGCAGAGGTGAGACAGATGTGAATGATTGCACGCCAGATGAAGCAGAGAAGCAGGAAGAAGTGAGAGAGCAGAACGGGGAGAAAAGGCTCACAGGGGCTCAGGATATTGACCCCACACATGTCTGAACTTCAGGAGAAGGGCCTGGGATGGGTCCTGCTAATAATTCTCCATCTGTGGGAACCCCCTACAGCAGCATACATATGAGGGAACTGTCGATGGACAAGCTACACTCAGACAGGACCCCAAGCATACATTACACTCAAGCATAACCCCAGGAGGAAGCTGGGGCAACAGTGCGTTTGAAGTGTTGAACAATGTGCCCTGCCATTCACGCTAATTCTTGCGGCTAGCTTCATTCTTAATCGATACACAGCCAAGGGATCCACTGCTAAGAATCTTACTGGTCTTTGGGTTGGGAGCCAGAGTGGGGCAAGCATGTCTCACCCTGGAACTCTTAACTAAAGGGTTAATGATGGCACAGTTTCCTGTATGTCCCTCTCTGGAGGGAGAGAATATATAGTTTGCCTCGAACTTCCTAGCACAAAAAAATTCAACAAGAAAACAACATAAAATGGGTCAGGGTCATGACAATAGACACAGTTTTACTGACACAGAGCTCCACAACCAGCACCAGCAGATCACAGAAAGCAGGTAAGTCAGGTGCATGTGGCAAGCCCCAAGGACACCTAGAGGAAGGCTGTGGCCAGCTCAGACCACAGCCTCAGACCGGGCATCATCGGAAGATGTCTTGAGTCTGAATGAGCCTGGCTAGGAGGAACCCAGAGCCCTTACCCCTCTACCTCTCCGGCAGAAATGCTGATGCCCACTGGGTCTTTAAACCTCTCTGTGGAAATGTGATAGCTAGGCACCTGAACAGAGGCAGAAGGTACCTATGAGGTCAGGAGCATGATGTGTCGGGGTGGTGTGGCAGGATTGACTGGACAACACATTGTACCAACCCACATAACACCCACTCTGCCACTGTAAGCAAGAGCTGAGGAAGAGGTTCAGGGAAACCACTAGCACACCTTAGCCCCTGTAGGACAAGTGGAGAAGCCGGATGGGAAAGTTGCAGACATCAACAAGCTTTGGTGCTGGGATAAAGAAGGCAGATAACAAAGAACGGAGGTGGACAGGACATCACCCAAAACACACTGTCTGCCCTACACACTGCCGTGGGGCAGTGGTCTGTTCAGGTAACTTAGGCTCCATCGAGTAATTAGGCCTTGAACCCTGGAGCTCCAGTGGGCACAACCTCTGCCTGCACAACCTCTCACAGCTGCCCCCACAGGAGATGTGTGCTCTATCAGGTAGACAATGCCCCAAGCTCCCAGCATTCTAGCTGGACCCTACCCCCAGTCATCTGACCACAGCCAGGCATGGCCACGCAGACAGCAACGCCTCACACAATATAAAGGGCAGTTTACCCCCTCCTCCCTCTCTTGTTCTTTGTCTCCTCTCTTGTTCTTTGTCTCCTCTCTTGCCCTCTTGCTCTTTGTTTCCTCTCTTGCCTTCTGCCTCTCTTTCCTGCTCTTTGTTCTCTCTCTCTTGCCTTCTTGCTCTCTTGCTTCCTTTCTTTCCTTTCTCTCTCTCTCTCTCTCTCTCTTTCTCTTCTCCTCTCCTTCCTCTCCTTTCATTCTCTCTATTTGACCAGCCTATTTTTGATTTCCTATAATAAAATATCTCATTTATACATTGTCTCCTTTTTTGACTAACTCTCCCCACAAGAGGCCTCAGTAGCAGAGAGAGAGAGAGAGAGAGAGAGAGAGAGAGAGAGAGAGAGATCCAGGCTGCAGCAGTGAGCTACCAGGCCTCATACACTGTGTCTCACCAGAGCAGGTGGATTCCTATGGGTCCACAGATGGACCAGACCAGGCCTACTTTTCTGCTCAGAATGCCAATGCTCACATGACATTCCCGGGGCATCCCTCCCAGCAGTAGCAGAAGAACAAATTCAGGATGGATGGTGGCCAACCTAATGAATGACAATTGATGCCTACTGTCTCTCATTTAGGATCCTACCACAGGTTCACATACATAAAACTTCTTACGAATTTCACTTCCTCCAGATAGCCAAATTTGATCATCTTCTCAGCACTCTGCCAGAGCTGTGGGCCGACAACAGAGGGTCCTATCTGAGGGCTTCATTAAACCATCTATTTGGTAGTAGCAATGGGCACAGTGTACACAGGGCAGGGACTTAATCAATGCAAGCTTAAGACTCATACTTACTGGGAATTCCCCAATCATGGAGAATCATTGCAATCCCTAATCCCCATCAAAATGGGGTTCAACTGGTTACCCACACATGCAGAATATGCACATGCTGAGCCATTGTATAGTGCAGCCCCAGACATCTAAGGGCATCACAGACTGTTTTTGCTCAATCTCAGGTGGCTGAAAGCCACTTGTCCTTCTAAGAAGTTGGGGGACGATGAACGCTGGGGGGGGGGTTGCATAACTAGTTAGCATGCCAGAGTCTCATTCATTATCATAATTAACTAGATAAATTGCTCCACCAACTAAGAACTGCCATGTACCACCACCCACAGAATGGAGAAAGAGCTATCAATCTGTCAATCCTGTTGGTGTCCAGGTGAGGCAAGGTTTCTGGTGTTCAGTCAAATTAAGCCTCAGGCTCCACTCCTGGTGGTTCCCTTCCATCAATTCCTTTAAGTTTCAGCTTTGCAACTATACTCCCCCTTTGGTTTCCTGGAAGCTGCCCAACAGGTCATGGCCATGGGAATAACGCTACCTCATGGCCAGTCAGCATCATTTATGGTCTGAACTACAAAGTTATCTGATCATCTTCGAACCTCTGACTTTTGTTCTTGATTAATGAAAACATTCTTGGCAAATACTTTCGCTCTGGTCCTGATCCATCTTGCACTGGTCCAAGAATTTCACCTCTATTGGCACAATACGAATGCCCCCAGTTGTCCCTATTATTCACTGCCTCAGTTCCGAAAACCTACAAAATAGAATCTCGGTCCTATTCCATTATTCCTAGCTGTGGTACCCAGGCCGCTCAGGCCTACTTTGAACACTTTAATTTCTTCAAAGTAAATGCTTCAGGCCCCAGGGGACACCCAGCTAAGAGCGTTGAGGGAGAGTCAAGAAACAAGGGGCGGGAACGGTGGGTGACTCGCCTGAAGGCAGATCACCTACCCACTCCCAAGATCCAACTATACACATTTTAACTGCAGCAACTTTGATATACACTATTGGCGCTGGAATTACCATGGCTCTGGCCACAAGACTTGTCCTCCACTGGATCCTCATTCAAGGATTTAAAGTGGACTCATTCCAATTACAGGGCCTCTAAAGAGTCCTGTTGCCGCAGACCGAGTTCGTTGCAGGGACCCCAATTTTCACGGGATGAGAGTTCTGGTCAGATGGGCAATTAAGTCGGTGGATGACAAACAGACTAGACACAAGGGTGTGTGAATCTGAATGTATTTCTTAAAAATGGCATCAGACTTTTACAGTCATTGCAAAGGAGAAAAGATGAATCTGGCAGCTTAGTAATTAAGGTACATCTGAGGCCACCTGAAACACACTGAATCTAAAGCAGCAGCCATATCTCTCTGGATAGGCGCTGCATCCTTCCCCCCCCCCCCCCCCAGCCCAAGCTGGGCCTGGAGGACTGCAGACTGCATAAATCTAAGTTCTAGTTCATCTAAGTTCCAGCGCAAGCCCCCGTCAAAGAGAGGTTCCAAATCCAAGAGAGAGTCCAAGAGAGAGCACAAAGTGAGAAGCAGGCTTATATGGTATACAGGAAACAGGACGAATGACAAGAGTCATGTAGATGGGCGGGGGTCAAAAGGATCAGAGAGCAGGACTGAAGTCACATAGACAAGTGACCACTACACAAGGTCTCTACACAAGGTCGGTAGGTAGGTAGCCAGGTGTGAAGTAGGAGGAAGAGCACTTGAGCCCTCCCTGCTGGGGCTATTTTGGTATTCCTATGCTAATTCCCTGATTCTGCTGGAGGTAAGACTAGGATAGTCCGATCTGGCATTTCCTGTTAATTCTCTGGGTCTCGCTGGAGGGGAGCACCTAACAGTTCTAGCTAATGTCCTTGAGTTTCTAGTATGTAAAACAGTTCTGACTATTATAGGGCTGCCCTAAGGTATGTGCCTGACCTTTGTTGCTAACTCTAAGGGCAAAACCTGTCTGACAGGCAATATGAAGGCATGTTGACAATTGGAAAGACTGATCTGGAACACGTCTGAGTTAGGAGATGCCAGCGACTACCTTGAATAGCCAGGAGTCACAAGCACCCTTTTGGGTCCTTATTGCCTCTTGCTCTTGATCAGGTTTTTACACCTGATACTGCGTATGTGACTGGCATAGACGAGTATGCGTGGCATCCTGTATTGCTATATTTCATCACTACCTCCCTGGGTCGGGAGTGGCTAATTTACATGCCTGCTGCCTTCCTTGGATGTGGTAGTCATTTCTCAGGCACTGTCTTTGGAATTAAACCCTGACTCCCCATCACTGGTGGTCACAGTTGTAGGCATGAGGACTTTCATCTAAAGTTAATAGAGCAGACATTTGAATGATTCATCTATGCTGCAGCAGGTGTGCAATCAGTCTGAGGTCATCTAGAGTCACCAAATCCATCAGCACATGCCCAGTGGCCCGAGCAGGGAGAGAGCTTACCTAGTTGGTTTGATCTGATAAAAGCATACATCCACCTCGGGTGGGAGGTCAAC
The DNA here is from genome assembly GCA_019843815.1 of Montemys delectorum. Classification (NCBI taxonomy): domain Eukaryota; kingdom Metazoa; phylum Chordata; class Mammalia; order Rodentia; family Muridae; genus Montemys; species Montemys delectorum. The sequence goes on from JADRCD010223679.1 coordinate 17,644, forward strand.
ACCATCTGCATGTATTAATTCCAGAAATACTACAGTGATCCCAGTAGTGACCAAAGGAACCATAGCTGATTTAATGAGCCATTTGCAGTTTCACTCTACCAGCGTGGCTTAATCTTTGAGACAAGCATATGCTACTTGGAAGATCCACCTGGGACAGTAAAAAGAGAAGCATAGGTCTGATGTATGGAGCACAGGTGGGTAGGAGGAAACAAGAGTGACAACAACCAAACCCCAAGGGGTGTCCCACATCTGCATGCTCACGTACACCCTCCCATGGGCCTGCCCACCTCGCCCCAACTCTGCCACATTTTCTCCATGGCATCAGGAGCTCCAGAACGTCAGCCACAATAGATGCAGAGTGAGGGATCGAACAGGAGAAGAGAAGTGACCCCAAACTGACAGTCTTCTGGGATCTTGAGAAGAGTCACCAGGAGAGACTACGGATGTCAGCAACCAAGACCCTGGAGTGGCAATGGATCTCGAAGTCCGACAACTCGCCAGTCCACCGCAGTTCCTGAAAAGGCCACACCCATGAGAGAAATCAAACCCAATCCCAAGGAGGGGAGGACTTTTGCTTTCCACCAGCCGGAGGAATACAGCTCAGGAAAGGGGTGGGATGACACCACACAACCCCTGTGTACAGCATGCACAAGAGACACCTTTGCGGGAACTGCCAAAACAAGGCTGAAAGTGGGCGGGAGGCACACAGCAGAAGGCACCTCGGGATGGGAGACAGGTGGACTGGGAGCCCATTGCCACCCCCATTCACAACAGTCATTCACCATGAATGTCCATCCCTGCTCTTGTTTCAGCTAAGACCACAGCCCAAAGAGGGCACATGACCACAACATGGATCCACCAAAAGCTAGAGCAGCATATGCAATAGGAACAACAAGGGTGATCTTAGGAGGGGCAAAACAAGCAAGCTGTGATATGAAAGCAAGCCCAGTGAGTGAGCATACTAAGAGCAATGGAGAAAGTCAAACTACTAGGGGAAAAAAAAAAAACTCAGTGACCAAAAGCAAGCAGAGGAAGTGGATCTTTTAGGACAAGCATGGAAGACCATGCTGCTCTTGGCAGCAAAAAGAGTTTAGGCACAAAAACAGAAAACAGCAACAACAACAAAAACAAAAACCCAACTGCTTCTCTGCTTACCTTCAAGAAAGCAATGCTGTGAGGAGGGCAAAGCACTGCACCTGGGAGGCACGTGGCACAAAAACTGGGACACAGCAAGCAGGGACTAACTAGTAGAGAATTGGGTACACTACAAAAACAAAAACAAAACAAACAAACAAAAAACCACACACACACTGACCTACGGCAAGCAGGGTGGGCCATGAAGAAAAATGACACTTGGTCGGGGCGGGGGTGGGGGCCTAGGGGTGGGGCAGCAAAACCTGGAGGCGTTAAAAAAAAAAATCCAGAAAGCAAGACCGTGAGAGGGAGAAGTAGTGCACTCGGGAGGCACGTGACGGAAAGACCGGGAAGCAAGAGATATAGAAGAGTGGAGGTTCGGAGGTTCGGGAGCTCCTTAAAGAAAGAAAGAAAAAGGAGCCAGTCATGGAGGTGCACCGGGAGACACTAGTGCAGAATAGGTGTCCTGACCTCCGTTGGCTCCACCATTCCACCAGGTACAGGTGACAACGATCACAGGGAAATCGGGTATGCCTGAAACAACAAACAGGGCCCAGTTGTCCCAAGCCACTCAAAGAGCACACGCTAGGAAGGAAGCACATGAAGTAAGAGGTATGTGGTGGGTGCCGTTGTAGCCTCAAGACACTATGAGCCCCAAGAGCAGAAAACAGGTGGCCAGATAATCCAACAGCCTCGAAGGGTCCTATCTATCCTTTGACAACAGCAACCAGAGGACAGGGTGTCAGCATATATATCCAGGTACAATATTGACAGATTGCAAAGATCAAAACAATAACAGGTACGTGGAGGAAAGTCACAGGCCGCATGGTATACCTGGGAAGTCATGTGTGGTACAGTGTCCTCTACTTCCTCCCCCCCCCCTCCTTCGAGCCCTCCCACGCAAAAGTTCCCATGAACAGGAGAACGGACCTCAAAGGAAATGTCAGTTGACATTATAGCCATGAATAGATGTAGCTAGACAGGGCTGGGGGGTTTGTTGTAACCTTCTGGGCTTTACAGCCACCACCAATGCCTGGCCCCCTTTTGTAAGATTAAATACAGAGTTAGAGCAAATTAAAAGAGCAATAGAATGTTTAAAATTCCCATTTGTATTTCATTTCCGGGAGCAAGTGTTTATAGTGATTTGTTTTAAATGCTTTCACTTTGGTTTAAAAAAAAATAGTTATTTTATTTGTTTTAGAGGTTAAACTGATCTTTCTCATTCCAACTGCTGATTGCTGTGGTTACAGGCAGGGGCCAGCAAACCCAAGTTTATACAGGATTTGAGACACTCTTGGCCAGTTGTTTCCATGCCTTTCATAGGCCATATCCCATGCACGGTTTTCCCTTATTCTTGGTGTGTGTGTGTGTGTGTGTGTGTGTGTGTACCTTTCTTTCTGTCCCTCCTTATAAGATTTTGTGTTTGAAAGTTTCTTTCTTCTTTTTCTTTTTTCTTTCTTTCTTTCTTTCTTTTTTCTTTTTTTTTTTTCCTTTTTGGTTTTTCGAGACAGGGTTTCTCTGTCTCTGCCTCCCAAGTGCTGGGATTAAAGGCACCTGCCACCACTGCTCGGCTGTTTGAAAGTTTCTAATATCTGTTCTGTTACTTGGTTGCACATGAACCTCACAAGATGGAAGCTACCATGTGATCTACACTTCCAGGTAGTTTTCCCTCTATTATCCTCTTGAAGATCAGAACATAATTAAACCCAGATGACATGTGCAAAACTGTGAGGAGGCACTCAAATCAGCCAGAGTCTCATAAAAAAAAAAAATCCTCAGCCATGTTTCTCTTCTGCTTTGATTTACTTTTAAAATGTCAGATGAATTGATCATTTTATTTTTATCGTTATTTAAATCAAAATGCATAAAAAGATAAATATAATTAATTGTCCTGGAACTACTTCTGAATGCCACACAGAAATGATTAGATTGTTTGATAGTCAGAAAAAAATAAATAAAGATAAATATGGACATAAATAGAATTAATTGTCCTGGAACACCAAGAACCTGTCTAGGTAAACAAAGTTTCAAATATCTGTTGTTTTGGATTAAGTCAGTCAACACAGCAGCCTCCAAGACAGCCAGAAATACATGGAGAGACTCTGATTAGAAAAAATTAAACATCTCAGCACTTGGGAGGCAGAGGCAGGCAGATTTCTGAGTTCGAGGCCAGCCTGGTCTACAGAATGAGTTTCAGGACAGCCAGGGCTATACAGAGAAACCCTGTGTCAAAAGAAACAAACAAACAAAAAAAGTAAGCTAGTAAATTGACTAATATAATAGATAGAAGCCAATCAACATGGGCAATTACATAATTGCAGTAGAAGCAGAGTTTGTATGCATTAGAGTCTAGCCTGGTCTAGGTACTGGTTCCCAGCAATATATACACACATATATACATGTGTATATGTGTGTGTGTATAAATATATATGTGTATATATATGTATTTGTGTGTTATTATGTGTATATATATACATATATACACAAATATATGCACATATATGTGATGACACCCTGACAGACACACACACATTGTATCTGTGCTTTACTGTACATATTCCAGTGTTTCCAACGTTCCTTTCCCTGAAACATACAACTCACTTGTTTAGTTTCTGTTGTTTTCAGGAAAAAGAGAGTAGCCCAGAACCCCAAACAGAAAAATAAATAAATAAGTAAGGATCTCATGAACACTAGTTATGCCTTGGGGACACACACATGTGAGGGACATGGAGTTGAGAAGAAAGAGAAATGTATTGGTTCGCCTTTCAAGGTTCTGAAATTCGGAGCTAGCATGTATGTGTGTGTGTGTGTGTGTGTGTGTGTGTGTGTGTGTGTGTGTGGTGTGTGAAAGAGAGAGAGAGAGAGAGCACTTCAAGTAAATTAAAATTACAATACAATACACAAATAATGTCACATAGTAAACTTGGTGCTCTGAGGACATTTGCAGCTCCAAATCCCTACCTTTTTTTTTTTTTCCCTCGAGACAGGGTTTCTCTGTGTAGCCCTGGCTGTCCTGGAACTCACTCTGTAGACCAGGCTGGCCTCGAACTCAGAAATCCGCCTGCCTCTGCCTCCCAATTGCTGGGATTAAAGGCGTGTGCCACCACTGCCCTGCTTAAATTCCTACTTTGTAAAAGAAAGAATGACAGGCAGACTGACAGAGAGAAAGGAAGGAAAGAAGGAAAGAAGGAAAGAAAGAAAGAAAGAAAGAAAGAAAGAAAGAAAGAAAGAAAGAAAGAAAGGAAGGAAGGAAGAAAGAAAGAACACAAATAATTTTCTTCAGCACAGAGGTCTAGAATTAGAAAAACAAAGAAATAAATCAAACACAAACCCACTAAATGGCAAGTAACAGTAATCACAGTTGAAATAGAAAAGACACACAAAAATAAACCCTGTAATAAAATCCAACACGCCTTCATCAGTCAGAATATTTTTTGCTTTGTTTCATTTTGTTCACAGGTGAGTATTTCTCGTTTTGAGCTGGCAGCCTTGCAATGTAGACTAGGCTTAAGCACAAACTAATAGAGTTCCATTGCCTCTCTCACCACCAGATCCAGACAAAAGCTAAGTATTCTTTTTTTTTCCTTATTAATTTATTTTTTTGTTTGATTTTTATGTTTTCAGCACATTACTGCATGCCAAAAGAGAGCACCAGAACCTAGGAGAACCCACCACATGAATCCTGGGAATCGAACTCAAGACTTCTGAAAGAGCAGCAGACAGGATTCTTGAGCCATCTCTCCAGTCTCGAAAGCTAGAATCTTCACTGACAAATTCAAGTTAAAACAGCCCAAAAATAGCATAATAAGTAATCAATCGAGATTGGCAATAAAAAGAGTAAATTCTTATAACATAGAGGGTAGATATTTGCCTGGCTATTCTTGTGTTGTTTAAGGCTCATTGTAAATAATAAACGTTGTTTGTCTTTTATCCAAAATGTAAGTAATCAAGGTGGGGTAAGAACCCCAATGTGGGATTCAAAATTTCTACATAACTGTGTTGCTATTGTTTCACATAACTAGGAGGTCCCTCAGACATAAGCCTGTAACAGTACAAGGGATAATTTGGAGGATGTGGGGCAGGGCTGATTTGATCTATTTTTGTCTATTTTTTTTAAATGTCAGATTGATCAGTCATTCTATTTTTTTGTTATTTTTAATTAAAAGGCATAATAAAAATAGCTATAATTAATAGTTCTCAAACTCCGTCTGTATGACAGCATACTTAGTTAATTTTGGTTTGAGACGGAGTTTCTCTGCGTAGTGTTGATAGACAGACAACTTGCTTGCTTGTTTGTTGTCTTAGTTTTTTGTTTTTGTTTTTGTTTTAGGAATGTTGCCTAGTGCCTATGAAAGCACAGACACAAGAAATAAATAAGCAAAGATCTTTGATTCACAAACCTGGGATAGGTGATAAGTAAGGCATGGACACACACATGTTGGGGTGATAGTAACAGAAGCCTCCCACACATCTCTTTTATCTGATACTGAAGGAGAAATTCAGCAACACTGTAGCAGTGGATAACCACAGAAACTTAGAGAATCAGGGACCAAAATGACTTACTACACCAGCAGCTGTTACAGATGTGAGCTATTCCGACTTCATCCTTGCCTACTAAAAGTAGTGGAATTGGCACAAGTGGATCAAGGGCACAAGAAATTCACAATCCTACTATATTTGTTGTTGTTGTTGTTGTTGTTGTTGTTGTTGTTGTTTCTCAAAGTTTTGTGTTGGTGGTGGTGGTGTTAAGTCCTCATTAATTTCTAAGTATCTTCAGGAAATATGCTTTCTTTGATCTGTATACCGTAGAGAGAATCAAGTAACTTTAAGCTATCATGAGAAAACGAGCACACACAGGCATGCTTTCCTCACTGGTTGGTTGGTTTGTCTGATTGTCTGTGTCATGTGACTAGGAAGCTCCTCAGACGTAACTCTGTAACACGGAAAGCGATGACAGAAGCCTAACAAACATCCTGTTTCTGCTTCCGCCCGCCATGTTTCTGTTTATCATGGGTTGAAGCCCCGCCACCCACAGGGCAGGCAATAGGCAGCTGACAGCCATCCATAACTCAAATTTCAGCAGATCAATCTGACCCCTTCATCTGGCTTCTGAATGCATCAGACATGCATGGGGTTCACAGGTAGGGAGAGAGTCAGGTAGTCAGGAAGATAGGCAGGCAGGAAGGAAGAAAAGCAGGCAGGCCCCCTCCCCCCTCACCATACACAGAGTCACACAAAATAAATAATAAAATCAGATCAACAGGCATGTTGGCCAGCACTGTGGCCCTAGGCCTGATACAGGAATTATCAGTCAGGGCCACAATTCAGGTTTTGGAGCTCAACTGTGACTTCAAGTTAAGCATCTACTGGGTTTTATGCCTAAAATCCACAAATACCTGGGCCAAGTTGTTCCATCAATCTGGATTTAAGGATAGGAGATTTCCATAAGAACATGTCTTTAATCTTCACATATCCTGTTCCCATTGGTTGGGGTATTTAACTGTGCCAAGGGACTTGCCTTGTCTAACATTCATGTCTTAACTCACCTACAAGGATGTCATTTACCCACACACATGTCTCTTTCTGCCATCTGTAGAATGCCCCTTCCCAGGGAGGTCTTGGGACCCTACTGAAAATGGACGTTTTACTCCAAAGAGGTTTGTTGTTGTTGTTGTTCGTTTGTTTGTTCTTTTGTTTGTTTGTTTTTATCAGGGCAGGTATCTCTCTTACATTGTGGTACATCTCCAGGAGAACTTATAAGAGCAAGCAAATACCATAAAAGGTTACACATGGGTTCAGAAAATGCTTCTGGGTGTTCAGTTCAGGTTTAAGCTTATTGTGGGTAACTATACAACAAAGCAGTTCACCTGACTTCTATTGCATGATTGGTTCCCAAGGGCACAGAACTAACAGAATATGGAGTCAACTTGGGCATGTGAATGTTTCCTAGTTCAAGCAGAAACAACACATGGAAAAGTTTTCTTGTACTATTAGTAATACAAAATGGCTGGCCTGGCAGGTAAGAGTTACCTAGGCCTTAACTGATCTTAACTAGGCCTTAACATTTTTATCTAGACCCTAATATTCCATCTAAGCCTTAATATGTTCTTTAAACCTTAACATCCCATCGTTAAAATATTAAATATTTTCCCTAGGCCTTAACAGCCAGCAGCTTTTCACTCTAAGCCACCATGCGTGTATGTATTATGTATGGATGGATATTATTTTCTCTATTCTTTTATTTATTATAAAGAAAGTCTGTCTACATAGTGACAAAACATACTAGGCACACCAGGCTAGACCCTCAGATCTTGCCTCTGCTGAGCTTACTCCCCAGCACTGAGCTCAAAAGCATGCACCACTGTGCCTCTCTCTCTCTCTCTCTCTCTCTCTCTCTCTCTCTCTCTC
>JADRCD010223679.1:25285-57834 GCA_019843815.1 Montemys delectorum
TCTCTCTCTCTCTCTCTCTCTCTCTCTCTCTCTTTCTCTCTCTTCTTTGTTTCTTTCTTCCTCTCTTCCTTTCTTCCTTTCCATTCCTTCATTCCAGGAAGGTTTTGTGGGCATTTGTTTTTTTACATCTTGTTCTGTGAATTTATTGGACATTGTCCTCACACATATAGAAGGCACCATATGAAAGGTAATCATCTCCACTGATGACTCCACTAAGATGGAATTAACCCTGTGACTTCAGTGCCATCTCAGTTGACGTAACCAACCACATGCCATAAACCAGAACGGCAGCTGAATGTTGACCCCAGAAAGTTTTTTGGTTTTGATTTCTTGCTAGTGTCTTGCACATTTAATTCAGTTTCAAAATGTCTCTCTGTGTGAGTCGGCCTCTCTGATCATGTGCATAGCTGTGAAAGCAGGCACCTGTATGGGTGTTTGTACGATAGTGCAGGCATGTGATGGAGGTGTGGTGAGCAGGTGACGTCCAAAGTCTGTGGGTTTCAGTGCCACAGAGGCAGCTCCACGCCATGCAGTTCTCATTATTTGTTTTGTGTGTGTGTGTGTGTGTGTGTGTGTGTGTGTGTGTGTGTGTGTTTATGTGAGTGTGTATATATGTGTGTATGGCAGTCTAGCTGCCTGGTTGTCTTTTTGCGTCTTTGGGTAAGGAGGGAATATATTGATTGTGAAGCTATGATTCAGATACTTGGTAGATCACACTTCAAAAGTTTTCAGTAACCCTGTGAAGAAGAGAGAGAGAGAGAAACTGAAAGAAGGGGGAACAAAAGACTTTAAAATTGGCATGCAAGCTTTTTCTCATCCTTCTAAGCTGCCAACAACCACCAGAACTTGCTTTGCACCGTGTACTAGGACAGCACCCAGTGTATGTTCACTGCTGAAATTTATAGCTCTAATTCCCTACATTAAGAAAAGCAGTGAATGCTGAGGTACGAAACACTGTGCTTTGCGTGTAGATAATAGCATTATTTTCTACTTGTCAGGAAACAATTGCACCTTCAACTAAAAACCTTGGGCTCAATTCCGATCAATAGGATCAGTAGTAAGTGTTTTACAGAACATAATTCCAGTTTCAATAGAAAAACAGCTTACCTACATTTAGAATATCCAAACCAAATTTGAAATCTCACCCAGATGTACAAAAGTACCCAGCTTAGAGAGCCAAGTGGCTACATGATACCTGAACCATAAAGAGGTTCACTAATAATTGGGAAGTATATTAAAGTAAAATTTTGGTCATTTTTTTTGGATAATACTATTAGGTTAAAGATAATGTGTGCTTTTATACAACTTTTTCTACTACATTTAAAAACATACTACATTCCTACAACACAATCTCAGTCATGTCTCTACTCCACAAGCAACACTTTTAGTAAAGCAATACCCAAAACTATCACTTTAGCTAATTCTAAGCAAAGCTATTCGGAGTACACTGCAATAGCACACAGTTTAAAAACCATTCACTGCCTCTTTTTGACTTAAGTGCCTCAATGCTCTATGAAAAAGAGCCAAGTTATTGCACTACCAGAAAAATACAATATAATATCTGGCTTCAAAAGCTACAATATAATATCTGGCTTCAGTTGGTAGAACATGAGACTCTCAATCTCAGGGTCATGGGAGCCAATTGTAAAAGGAATTAAACAATCTAGGTAGCCCATGTACAAGACACACAATCCAGTTACTTCATTTGCAAGCTGTAAGCGTAGACCAGGCAGGTATAGAGTTATACTGACCTATTTCCCAACCATAATGTCCCTTGTTACTTGCTGTTTTCCCAGGCCATGCGCTCAGGTTCCATCTCCTCACATGGTGGCTTACTCCTCCCTCGGTCTCCCTCTCGTTCCCCCTTTCCTCTCTCCTGAGACCCTCCACTCAATCCTCAAGTCCCACCTTTCTCCCTCTACCGTCCAATCACAGGCTCTATCCTTTTACTGACCAGTTAAACTGGGAAGCAAGGTTGACATAGTATCACTTGGCGTACTTGAGGATCTTCTCTTCAGGGGCAACCAGAACTTGGGAGCCAGTATGTAGGTTCCATTTAAATACAAACATCACCAGACTAACCCCTGACAATAACTCGTCCTTACCTGACCAATAACCATCCACATCTTTACCTAATATACAACCGTACAAATATTTTCAGATCCTAGCACCCATAGCTACGGCTTCTGGTAAAATGTAAATATATCACATTCTTACAAACTCAAGACAGAAAGTGAGCAGATTATCCAGTGTTTCTGCAACAGTCCACTATCTAATCTGTAAGAATTTAAAGGGTTGTCAATAACAGACCAACAGAGAATGCTACTAAACAAAGGCAACAGCCACAATATACTATATTCCGGAGTTACAACCATGAATTAAGCATTAAAAAGAAGTTACATGGCCTTTGTATTTGAAGGACTTTTAAAAATAAGAGTCTCATTTGGAAATTACAGAAAGTTCCCCTCGGAAGTAAATACTGAGTGTGGTCCACACACCCCCAGTACCCTGGTCCGAGAGGCAGAGCCACAGTTTTCCTCTTCATTGGCCTAATTGACCTGTTCCACAGGGCAGCAGAGTGCAAAGGTTTCTCCACCAGCGGAGTGAGCTACTTCACGTGAGATCCATGCAAATGCAGGGATAACTGTCCTCCCAGGGGGTCAAACGCGTGACAGGCACATGGAGAGAGAATGTAGAGGAATAAGGGATGTTTAGAGAAATCAGAGGCCAGGACACAGGAGTGCAGAAAAAGAAATCATCATCAAGATGTGTGGGCGGTAAGCTGTGCACAGGCAGCCTGGTCCTCAGTCAAACTCAGGCTTAGAACCCTGGAGACCTGGAGATCAGCAGCCATCAAGGGACAGCAGGTGTTCGATCACACCCCTTGGACCCCTGGCTCCTGTCATAGCTAAGGCTTCCCACAGCCCTCCTGCAGAGAGGTGTGTGGCCATCAGTCACGGTAGAAGCAGCACCAAGCCCTCCCTCAGGCAAATAAGATTTCCCTAAGCTCTCAGACCAAGCCAACGAGAAGTACCTGCTGCCAGACCCTGACCCACCCCAAAACTGTATATAAGAATATTATCTGAAAGGGTTAAAGGTGTGCAAGAACTACTCCATTGTCCGAGAGCTTCTGTCATAAGACCTGTAGCACTTGGAAATGCCACCTGAAGTTTTGCTGCACTCCTCGCTGGTTCGTAGGCCTCTCGTCGCCCAGCCTGACTGGAGACTGGACTCAGTGCAGGACATCGTGGAGTAACGGAGATGGCACAGCAGAGACAAAGGTCCTTCCCCTTTACATGAACTCTTGCACCCAGCCAGGGCCAGGCCAGAGATCTCTTCAGAAAGCCTCTAGTACTCACTCAGGCCCACAAATAAGTCTAAGACTAATAGGACTTTTAAACTGTTGAGCTGTGGAATGAGAACTGAAGTTGCTAACTGGATAGAAAACATTGGCATCCTGGAAATCCAGGAAGGGATAAAAAGCCCCAACCACGTGCTGAGGTTAAACAGTTCTGAATGAAATCATCAACGACATGACTCACAAAGGAAGTCGATGATGGATCGGATGCCCTGGTCACATTAAGTTAATTTCTGAATATAAGGAACAAGAAGTCAGTTTCAAAAACAACAACAACAACAACAAAAATAAACAACTACTACAGATGCGTCATCTAACAACACAAGTCAAAATATTAGACCTGATTTTTATAAAATTAGTGTGTAGAAGTCAAAGATACTAACTTCTAACCTGACTCTTAGTACATTTAATTTTGGCGCTATGTCTAGTAATGACCCAGACAATAAAATATCAGGAAAAGTAGAAGAAAGGCATTGGAAGACAAGTACTAGCCACGGGGTTGGCTAAAAACTTAATAAAAGACAGTCTAGCTGTTTTAAAGATAGCAAATATTTCTACAAGCTCCAAATGAGTCAAAGATCTTAAGACATACAAATGAATGTCATAAAAATAAAACAAGAATAGAGTATCAAGGTATTATAACCAGTTTTTCTAAGGAGAGGAAAATCACGTTTTGTCAATTTTCAATAGCAAGTGGAACTTAAGCATTTCCTCTAATGTTTGGCTTCTGGTGTACCACCTAACAGAAATGAAAGAGATATGAATTATAAAAGGCTGTTGAATATTATAAAAATCCAGTGACTAAAAAGATGCAGGTATTTAAATAAACAAATAAAGTATTCTGCTGCAAAACTGTGAATGACCAGATCGTGCTGGAAAGACAAAAGAAGATCAGTTCCCTGCTACTTTCAAAGAACAAGTGCCTACCAAGATCAAAATCTGGATGCAGACTGTTCAAACGAGCAGCTGACTTAGACTCTACCCACCAATGAGAAAGACTTCCCAATTTCCTTCAAATTGAAGTGCAGGGTCATAAAAACACATGACGATCTTGTGATTGTAAAGAGACTAGTTTTCCAAGACAGCTATGAAAATTTTTCTTCTAAGAAACAAGTTCACTCAAATGAGGCATGTCATAATCCTGCCATTTAGATTCCAACCGAGGTTGTGTCCTTCTTTGAATCAGTTTCTCTACTCTGTTGCCTTCACTTGAAAGTACTCTTCTCCTGGTGCCTTCTCCCAAAGGCTGCGATTAGATATCACAGTGTATACCATTAAATTCTTAAAAATACTGGCTTATAACTCATCTAGTTAATATGAAAAAATCATGCTTTTCATTACCAATCTAAATTGATACAAAGTAGATAGAGTTGCAGGGCATTCCAGAAAACCGAACTATACACTGGTCAACCTCTCACTTTCAGATTTTCTTCTGATTCAAGTTGTCACTTCTACAAATTTGGACCTGGTTGTTTCCCCCACCCAGCCCCATGCTCCCAGAAATAAGACTCAGACTCAAAATATACTTACAAATACGTTGGCCATATAGCTTGGTTCTTCTCTGACTAGGCCATAATGCACTATTGGAGCTGCCAGCGGCCACGGGTTACTGGCTTCCTGAAAGGAAAGCTGGGACTGAATGGCTAGTACAGAGCGAAGAATGAGAAGAAGAGAGAAGAATGAGAGCAAGGCAAGTTTCTGATCAGGGCCCAATGTTTACTTAGGAGTCCGAGTTTGTAAAGGGGGGAAAACCCATGCCCCCCACTATGCCAGGATCTTGTCGCCTCATCCGAGGTTTGTTGCCTTGTCTTGAGCTCGGCAGGAAAACTGACTCTGATGCTCAGCAGGTAGTGGCTTCTTTCTGGAAGCTGCAGGTGTGGCAGGACAGTAGACTTCTCACCTAGGTGAGAAGGCTCCACTCTAGGTGGGCTAGCTGGCTTCAGCAAAGACAAGGTCTGGCTCAGTTTGCTTCAGGCTAGAGGGAGGGAACACGTTAGAACCTGTTAGCATCAGGGCATCCAAAGCCTGTGGCGACGCATGGGCGGGTTTCAGAGACCTGTTGCCGGGGCAACAGCCGCCATATTCCCAGACTCCATTGGGCTCACCTCTCACCTTTCCCTGCAGCCACTATGTCAGAACTCATATATATATGGAACATTCTTCTCTCTCTCTCTCTCTCTCTCTCTCTCTCTCTCTCTCTCTCTCTCTCCCTCCCTCCCTCCCTCCCTCCGTCCCTCCCTCCGTCCCTCCCTCCCTTCCTCCCTCCCTCCTCTCTTCCCGCTCTATTGCCCCCTCTCTCCCTCTCAATTAAACCTCTTACACATGCATGGAACTGTTTGGGCCCAGTGTGTGGTGTGTTCTGAACGCGACCCACTGTTGTAACACATCATAACCCACTTACTCAAATCTACATTCTGACATGTGGCTGGTTACCTAGGCTCATGTACCATGTGTCTGTCTTTTTGCATTTTTCCAGGGCAAATCTCCCATACCTGGCTCTAACCCAGAATTCTTTCTGCTTTCTGAATGTCCCATCTTCTAGTCTATGCTTCCCTATAGGCCATAGCTTTCTTTTCATTGAAAGGTGATGCGTGATGTGTTAGAATAGTGGCTCACGTCTGAACACAGCACACTAGGCCCAACACAGTTCCACGTGTAAGAGGTTTATTGGGAGAGAGAGGGATGAGGTGGCAGCGGAAAGAAAACGGAGAGAGAGAGAGAGGGAGGGGCATTCCTCTTATATATATGGATGGTGACGTAGTCACAGGTAAAGGTGGGAGTTGAGCCCAATGGACTCTGGGAATATGGTCGCTGTTGCCTTGACAACAGGTCTGTGAGGCCTGTCTACATAATGTCACAGATTTCAGAGGTCCTGATGCCAACATATCTCCCCTCTTGCTATTATAAAGAGAAGGAAAGAAAAAGAGAAGGGGAAGCCGATGGTGAAAAGGGAACTAGGGCATCGTGTCTCTTAAGCTGCTTCCTGCTGTCTAGGGGCATTGTCAATTTTGGGGTGTAGCTGGCTTTCACCATCAGGATCTACTTGGTAAACGTTGGCATCAGGTTTTTCTGTGGACAGTGACTCGTCTGTGGGCAGCGGCTGGTAATCCTGTAACAGGAGTTGATTAATAGTTTGGATAGAAATTGTTTGTATTTGTCAAAATACAAAAAGGAATGGAGAAACAAGATTAATGAGGCAGGGAGTGAATAATAATACCAGGAAGATGACTAATAGAGGCGTTATGAAAGAGAGTGTCCACTTCCATATAGGATGTTTGAAAATCCCAGAACTGGAGGTCTCACAGTCCCTGAAATTTTTTATGTCTGACTGTAGCTCCTGGATTTTATTTCATACTATCCCAGATTGATTGATGTAGAAACAGCATTCTTCTTGGAGGAACAGGCAAAGACCACCTTCTTTAGCTGTCAGGGCATCTAGCCCCCGTTGGTTCTGAAGCACCACGGCTGCCAAAGAATTGATGTGGTTTTGGATAGTAAGCACAGTTTCAGACATTTCTTGAAGATCGCTTTTAAATTGGGAAGTGAATATATTATATTGGGTCATGAAAGTTGTTATCCCTGCAACTCTAGTACCAACACCTATGGCTATTCTCATAGGGACCAAGAGTGGCACGACTTGAACTGCCTTCTTATGTTGGGCAGCTATCATATCTACAACTGGGATTGGCAGGGGCTCGTTTCCTTGGATTACTTCCAGTTCAGGGAAAAAGAATTCCAACGTGCAAACTCCTGACCAGCTGGTCGGTAGGTAATGATATATCTGAGTGCCACAAAGAATTGACGTGTTCTGGACTGCAGGGCATGGTGGCAGAGATGCTATATCGAGGGTTATGGTTCTATTGAAGTCTAGGGAGCTTAGTGTTCCTACAGAACAAGTCTCAGAGGTTAGAACAGTTTGCCATGCCAAAGAGAGGGATAGAGAAAAATGCATCCTTGAAATCTAGGACTGAGAAATGGGAAGTCCCCGAGGGGATAGTGGAAAGAAGTGTGTAAGGATTAGGCACAACAGGATGGAGAGGAACCACTGCAGAATTAATTGGACTGGTTAAGATCTTGAACCAGACAATAGTTACTATTAGGTTTCTTAACTGCTAGTATAGGGGTGTTAAAGAGGGAAGAGGTTTTTTTCTGAAGAGCTCAGAAATGATAGGCTTAAGTCCCCTGAGGCTCTAGAGAGAGAGAGAGAGGGTACTGAGCTTGGGTTATGTATCTGCAGAGTCCAGTAATTGGATGACAACAGGAGAAGGGTGTTTAGCAACAGAGGGTTCTGGATGTCTCAGACTTGAGGATCTACCTGAGAAGCTGGTAAAGGAAATAACATGGTAGGATTAGTAGGTTGGCTAGTTAGAAGAAGGAGGCGAGGAACTGCTGGCGAGCCTGGGTTTAGGAGAATTTGGAAGGCAAAGGAAATAGAGGCAAGGCTCTCAGCCTAGCTACAAGATCCCTTCCTAAGAAGGGGACAGAACATGTTGGCACTACTAAAAAGGAATGGGTGAGAGGTATACCCCTAAAAATGCAACTGAGTGGTGGGATCTGGTGAGGGAGGTAAAGCTGTCCTCCTACTCTGACAATAGGAAAATGAGAAGGGGAAGTGGGTCCCCAAAACACTGTCAGTACTGAGTAAGTGGCTCCAGTGTCCAAGAGGAAGGAGATGGGCTGACCACATACCATGATATCTACCCTGGGCTCCCTGCTAGTGATGGCAGTGGTCGGGTCAGGGGAGCTTGGACCTCCTCAGTCAGCCATAGCCAAGCCTAGGAGATCAGTTGGAGGGTTATCCGGAAGTAATGTCCCTCTGTTCTGTGTAACATAAAGGCAATCAACAGCCCAATGTCCATCTTGATGGCACCTAGGGCATGGCCCCTTGGCTTCTGGAAGTTAAGGCAGGCTTTTGTCCAATGACCTTTTTGACCACATTTGTAGCAAGTATCTGGTGGTCTCTGAGTCTTAGAAGACCATGAGTCCGGAGCAGTGGCTGGGGCTGGTCAGACAGCCCTTGCCAGCATATGGTATTTTTGTTTGTGGACTTTGTCATCTCTCCCATGGTACACTTTGAAGGCCAGCACTAAAACTTCTGCCTGTGGAGTTAGGGGTCCCCTCTCCAGGTTTTTAAGTTTAGCTTTTATGTCAAGGTAGCTCTGGGGAAAAAAGTAGGTCAACATAAGTTGCTTACCTTCTGGGTTTTCAGGATCCAGATTGGTATGTTGTAATAAAGCCTTTGTGAGGTGTTCTAAAAGTTGAGGTGGATTGTCCTGCTTGTCCTGGACAACCTCTTGGAGTTTTTCAAAATTTACTGGCTTTAAGGCCATTTTCTTTTCTTTTCTTTTTTTTTTTTCTTTTTTTTTTTTTTGGTTTTTCTCTGTGTAGTCCTGGCTGTCCTGGAACTCACTTTGTAGACAAGGCTGGCCTAGAACTCAGAAATCTGCCTGCCTCTAAGGCCACTTTTCTAAGACTGGCTAGAAGACATGTAATAAACCTGTTTCTGGCTAAAATAGCACCTGTGGAATTGTAATTCCATTGAGGATTCTGGTCAGGCATTGTCTCAGAACCGATTGGGTATATTCCATCTGTTTGGTGAATACCATCTGCCTGTGTCCTTACCTCTTCCCAAACTTGCCTGCATTCATCAGGAAGTAAATTATTACTAAGAATCATATGAGCATCATGGAAAGCGAAGCTATAAGATTGAGTGAGGTACTGGAACTCCTTAATAAACCTGGAAGAGTTAGAAGTAAAGGAACCCAGCCTGCTTTCTATTTGAGAAAGTTCACATAGCGAGAAAGGAACATGTACTCTGACAAGGCCATCTACCCCAGGAACTTCTCTGAGAGGAAGGACTGATGCTGGGTCAGGTGTCTCTGGAGAGGAAGGACTTGGAGGGTTGGCTGTGGCCTTAGAGCGGGTGACAGGAGGAGTGAAGGTAGCTGCTAGTGTGGGGCATTTGGAGTGACCTACGGCTGTCATAGGAGAAGGGGAGGGGTCTGGAGAGGTAGAGATAGCAGGCTTGCAGGTAACCTGGTGAAAAGGAGAAACTGAGGCAGCAGTCTGGGTTTTTGGAAGCATGGATCTAGCTTTGTAGCATCATCTAGTGGAGGTTGTATAGATTTCATGTCTAAGAGAAGTTGGGTTGGGAACAAGAAGAGCACAGGGAGGGCTTGGAGAGAAGATAGATGAATGCTTGGACATAAAGGACCTCTTTCCATTTACCAGTTTGCTGGCAGTATGCATTAAGATCCCTTAAAATAGTTGGATCTAGGGTACCATTAAGTGGCCATTTGGAACTATTAACTAGCTGATACTAAATCCAGACCTTTTTGCAGAGGTATATTAATTTTGATGTCTTCAAGTCGGACATTAGCATCAAAGATTTGAGATTTTCCACGAGGCATCCCAGTGGGGTGTCTGCAGGTACATTCGAAGACATCGAAGCACCCATTGGGGGAATTGTTGGACTATTCTTACCGGTGTCCTGAAAACAGTCCAATAACCAAAGAGAAATCAGCCAGGCTAAAGGTCCAAGTCATCATGAGGGCCCCCTAGAGGCTACCTAGTAAGCCCTGGACTTACTGTGGAAAGAGCTCTACCCCAGATCCAGGGACTTTTAAATGGCTGCAAGAGCTCGAAGGGGGAAGGGAACAAGATCCAAGGATAGATGTCCTAACACATATGTCAGCTGGGAGGCATGGCTGTAAATGCCAACCTCTTATCCCCCAGAAAAAGCTGGTTGGGCCCTATCTGGGAAATTAGAAGCCCTCTTGCTGACCGACCCTACCAATCAATATTCTGGTGCCTGTGCAAGAATTCTATCGAACTGGTAAATAGAAACATGGAACTGAATGGGTAGGCGTGGGTCCAGCAGAAGCTAATCCTACAAGATGTTCCGAGGTGGCAGCAACAGCAGGTGATGTGATGGAAGCCTGTGACGCCTGTAGCAACCAGCTGAGGTGGCAGGGATGCTGTAGGCCAGCCTGCACAGTGGGCCAGGCAGAAGTTGCAATGGGTTGCAGTGAGTTCTGGCCTGCATGCAATTAGCATGAGATTTTTTAATGATCTAGTATACTGGGGTCATCCAGCATTCAGGAAAAGTTGACCCCGAGGATCAAAAGCATACACTTTTTATACTCTCCCAGAACATAGGTTTACAGCATGAGTTGGGTATCTCTCATTGGTGGAGCTCCTTGTTCTTTGACCTCCATGCCTCAGGTGAGGAAGAGATACCTGATTGCATGTAGGAGGGGTGGGGGGAGAGATCCACCCCTTACTGGGGACGTTTCCTGGAACCGGGCATTACTCTCCGCAATTAGGACATCTCCTAGGGACTGATGTTTGCTCGGTAAACCCTTCTGAAGGTATGTTTAGGCTTAATGGACATAACTTGCTCCTTGGTATTTTTATAAGGTGTCCCTGTTTGCTCAATTCTTACACAATTTGACTGAGAAAAATCAAAATACTTTCCAAAGAATACATTGTTATCCATTCAGATACACACACACACACACACACACACACACACACACATTCATATGTATCAATTTTCTTAAACAAGAATACAGACCTTTGAGATCTGTTATATTTCCTATACCCCCTGAGACAAAGAAGCAATCAATATCAATATGCCTTACAAAGCTCTGATGTCTGCGTGCGCTCAATATGGGCATAGTGCCTAAAAAAATAAATAAATAAATAAAAATAAATAAATAAAAACATTCAAACCCAAACTAATTCTTCTCATTAAAAACAGATTTAGTAAATTTTAGAAATCATATTTAAGAAGAATGGTATCTTAACATAATGTAGAAGATATTATGGACTGTATGCCACATTAATAGATGAATTTCAGTTTCTTTAGTTATCTGATAGAATTTTAAATCACTTCTAACAATACTATGGTATTTTCCTATTCTACTTTCTAACTGTCTTCTTTCAAAATTATAATTTTATAAGATAAATCTGATTATTTACAACAATTTTGATATGTGTAGTTTCCCATACTTAGCTTTGAGAAGCTCCATTCTGTACAACTCTCCAAACTTCATTTAGTGAAACAACAATTACAATGGCTACTACTACCCAATGTTCCTGATAAGTAAGAAAACACAAGAGGTTTACAGGGGGTTAGATTAGTTCTCACAGCACTATGGAAAAAAATTACTATCACCCCAACCTCTTAAACTTGTGCTTGCAGGGCCCTGAACCGTGGCGGGCTGGGCTCCATTGATGTTAGTGTTCCTGGTGCAAAGATGGTGGGAGAGAATTAGTTCTGTGTGAATTCCCCAGGGCATCTGCGTTTGGAGCTCTGTGCTGCAACTGTTGCAGTTTTCTGTCTCTGAAGTTCGTCTTGTTCTTCTCTGCCCTCTTCTCCTTCTGGGCAGAATCTAAAGGAAGCCTGTTAGCAACACTGTGGCCCACAGACATAAAGCCTTGAAGGCACTATTAGAGCTATGGGTGTGTCCATTAGAAATGACAAAGGTGTCTGTGGGAAGCATTACTCCATGTTTCCTTCCTAGAAATGCATGTTCCAGGTCCTCAAAACTAATATCATCATTTGCACTCTTGATTCCAGCTGCTCAGTCCATTTGCTTTCCTTTTATTTTCTGTCACAAGCTTCTTAATTATGTGATTTCTAAAGAATAAAAAGATTTAAGTTTAATGTATCTAACTTGAAAGCTTAAAATACAAATTTTCTTTATTACTTACAGTTTCCCTCTTAAGTACTAGAAAGCTAAACCATCAACATTATATTTGTTTGAACAAAGGATAACTCTTGTCCAAACTAAAGACATGAATATTTTCTTTCTTTTCTTGTTTTTCATTTTTTTAAAAAAAAAATAGGGCCTAAGTTGCCTACTACTTAAATGGCACTCTACTGACATTTATCAAGTACTGAAATTACAAGCACACACAGGCATATCCACTGGTGTTCTGTAATTTTCTCTACAAGATTAACTAGAACCTACCATCTCTAACATAGGAGTTGTCATTTATTTACTATATGAATAATATATGTTTTTCATAAAATGAACAATGTGTTTTCCCTGAGTCTCTGCTCCTGGTTTTACATTTGCTTTTTATATTAGAGCCATTTTCTAACACATTAAACCCAATACCACAACATACAGGATTGAAGTCCAGTATTCAAACACCAACCAGCTGTCTTATTACTATTCCGGATGGTAGGATGTGAGAATCAAGTATGCAGCATTAACTCAGTACAATTTTTTACAAGAAAAAAATGACAACACTTGAACAATTAACCAAAAAAAATTTATTTAATTGCAACAGATATCCAAAGCCAGTCTAGGTCAAATATATGGTCACAGGCTTACAAATGCAAGGTGATTGACAAATGCTATACTAAATTCATATCCTAGCTAATCTACATTTTTAAGTAGTACTAATAAGTACAAAATTTAAGTAACATTAATAAGAAAAAAATTCATTTTCTTCTTGAAGATATTTAAGATGTTCAAATTATTTGTAAAGATATATGAGTAACAATTTCCAAAACTGGATTACACCAGCCATTCATTCTTTCCAATGTCTGTGTACAGTGTTCCCCTAATCACACTTCCGACTCCAGGCTGAGGGTCAGAGTTCAGCCCTACCAGGTGTTGTCTTAAGGTCCTCACCCTAGTGCCAGCTTGACTTCTTGGTAATGACGGTCTGACTACATCGAAAAATCATAGAGCAGAGATCCAAAAACAATCGAACAAAATCCCCACTCATTTCCACCTGTCTCAGGCTCTGGAGGGATCTTTCATGCACCGTGACAGCCAATTCTGAGCACATCCAACTCTCACAAAAGACCAGTGAAAGAACAACACCAACTGGAAACAATTAAAAGAAAGCCTATTTAGTCCCAAATCAGAGGGAGCCTGCCTGTTAAGATAAAGGCTAGACTAGGAAGGGAAGATCCACTTAAATATATTTAAAGTGCAAATTATATTAGCCCTAATCAAACACCGAGAAGTCATCAAAATGATGTTAAGCATTTAAAAAAAAAAAAAAAAAAGTCAAGCCAGCACTCAGAGACAGACAGTAGGCAGATCTCCGTGAGTTCGAGGGCAGCCTGGTCTATAAAGTGAGTTCCAGGATAGACAGGGCTATACAGAGAAACCCTGACTCAAAAACAAAACAAAATTCTGATAATTAGCTCTCTTGTGTAAAACCATTATGACTCTTTACATAATCAATAGCAGCATATCCAACAACAAAAAAAATGCATGTATTACTGGCAAGAAAATACACCGTTAACAATACATATTCTGTGCTGCTACAGCAGGCTAGACAAATGCACATTTGGAAAACAACTGTGTAAGAAATATAGTAAAACACGCATTTAAATAACTAACATTATTTGGATTTGTATTGAAAAGTCAGACCCCCACAAGCAGACTATCATCTACTTAGGTGATGCCACGTGAATTTCTCTCTATTTTAATTGGTTTATACAAGGTTAGAGCCTATGATTGAGTAATGATGGGGAAAGGTGGGACTGGAACTGCAAAAGGGGACAACAGGTAGGGGGAGAAAAAGAGAGAAGGAAGAGGAAGCCACTATGGACCAGAACCACGTGGCTGGGAGAAACCACAAGTAATAAGGAATCTTAGAGTTGGGAAATAAGTTAGTATTGTATTAGATTTGCCCAATCTAGACTTATGACTTATAATTAAAGTATTTGGATTGTGTATCATTTTATATGGGCTATTAGGGTTGAAATTGTAGCAACAAATTGGCGCACCTTATGTCCAGCTTAGAATCCAACTAACCTGAGAAGAAAAGCATCCCTTACCCCCTCACCCCCATATAAATAACTAGGGTCTCACTCTAAAGCTGCCTTAGGGTGGAAATTAAACATATAAAGAATCTAAGGGGTCTACAGAAAGCTGACTGAGAGGCTCCCTTCCCAAGCCCCAAGCAAGGCTACATAACAACGCAGCTTGGGACACAAGGTGGCGCCAATGTCACAACATAGTTGAGGTTCGCTGAGCCTGAGAGAAAACCAAGGACCCAAAGTCAAGGTTGCCCGAGAAGAAGATCAGCAATTGAAAAAAAACAGCAGCTAACTTTCCAAAGCTTTCTCATAGACACACGGGCTGATCTGGATATCTCGGCCCCAAGCCAACCTTCCCGTGCACACGTTCTCGTTTCCGATATCCCTCCACTTCTAAAGAGGGCACAGAACAGCCAAACCAGCTCTCCTAACTACTTACACTGCAGGCCGCCTAAGATCAATACACATGCAGAAGGCTACAGCCCAGACCAAAGACAGAGAGGGCCCCCAAACCAAGGGTCTTTGTGCGGTCAGTCCCTCCTGACTAATAAAAGAATCCGAAAGGATCACAATTTCCTAAATCGAACACTAGAGGGAACCAAAGATATAAGAAACTCTAGACTAAATAATAAGAAGTAAGACAGTAATTACTGCAGTCGTTTTCTCCTTCACTTCCACCCATGTGAGTAAGGTGCTATAAAGAATTAAGAGTATTTCAGGAAAAAAATGGCAAATACCTAGGAATACCTAGGCTAAGCAGTAAGCAGAGTGCACTCTTGTAGACAGAATTCCTGGATGGAGAGCTTCAGGCAAGCCTCTAAGCGTCCAGCACAGGCAGGCAGCGCTGGGAGGGCAGACTCTAGCAGCATTTCCCTGGGCAAGGCGCTCTCAGTGTGAGATAGCGGACTCAAACATTTAGAAAGCCATCGAGGTAACGTTAAACTGAGGTAATGTGCACTCCATTGGAACTAGGTTATGGTATGTCTCTAAAAACAAAACAAAACAAACAAACAAAAAGATTTATTTATTATATGTGAGTACACTGTAGCTGTCTTCAGACACTCCAGAAGAGGGCGTCAGATCTCATTACCGATGGTTGTGAGCCACGATGTGGTTGCTGGGATTTGAGCTCAGGACCTTCGGAAAAGCAGTCAGTGCTAGCCATCTCTCCAGCCCCGGGTATGTCTTATTCTACCCAAAGGAGGTACAGGCGTTCTCCGGGACTAGAGAAGCCGTAGGCAAGGCAAAAACTAAGATTATTACATACCCCGCAATAGTTACAAACCCTTTTTATTATGTGTCTCTCTTTTTATCTACATACCATTCTGTTAACAGGAAAATCCTAGACACGCATCACCTGTACTGCTTTGTAAACAATTTAGGAATTTCCTATAGGGTGGTCTGGGTTTTCCAAATGAGCTACGGTGAAGGCAGTGCTTCCCAACTGGGACAAGTGCCCCTCTCGGTCTACCCTGACTTTAACCGCACACACAAGGGTGAACAAAGCACCTATAGAGACACGTGGGGACAGGAGCCCTGCTTATAAAGGAAAAGTAACAAGGAAAAAGGAGTGAGGAAAACATTGCCTCGGGATACTGACTCCGGATACCCGAGAACAAGGCAGAGGGAGAAGCCGGAGCATCAGCGGCGCACCAGGGATAAACGGCGAAAGGAAGCTGGAGAAGCCCTGCGCCTAAGAGTGTATAGTGGGTGGGGTGCAAGCGCCCGTGCCACGATCTGCAAAAGACGGAGGAGCAGATGCTCGAACACGCCGCGGGAATGAATGGCCCGGGACGCACTGGTGCTGGAGGAACGAGTGAGTGGTGACGCAGAAGGCAGATCCACGGGCGCACAGGTCCGCCAACGACGGAGTGCAGGTGGCAGAGCCCAGGTGGCCCTGCCAAGGCGGAGGGGCAACCGGAGGTCACGGGTTACATAATTAGGCAGCGTGAGGTGGCGTGGTGGACCAGGACCTCCAGGTTCAGCGCCATTCTCCAACCCGCGGGTCCGAGGTCCGCTCACCTCCCGCGCCGCCTGGATGTGACACCATACCTGGGCCTCGCCGGCGCCGCAGCCGCTCAGTGTCCTCGCCCGGGCCGGGAGGAACGCCGGAGGAGGTAGCCAGTCGGCAGGTCTCCGAGCTGGACCGTGCCTCATCCCTTGCTCTCTCAGCCTGGCGCCTTCACTAAGTCGCGCCTCTGCCACGCCCCTCTAGTGCACACCCTGGCCCCATCCTTCAGGGGACTGGGCCAGCTGAATGAGAGCTGCTCGCTTTCAGGAGGCAGAGGGCGCGCGAGCTGTTAGGGCAGAGAGCAGTCCCGGTCCCCCTGCCGAATTGGGGGTGGCATATCCTTGGCGGTACGTTGCTGGCTGGCAAAGGAGGTCTCTGTGGTATCCAATCTGAGACTCCATTGTTATTACAATAGTCTTTTTTGTTGGAATACTCAAACGCGAAGCCAACCAACTCCTCTCCCAAAGTTTCAACACTTTCATTCCTCCACCTTAGACATTTGAAAAGAGTTTGCGAACACTTAAACAATCAGTACTCTTTTCAAAGTTGACTTTGCAAATCTGAGGGGTTCCCTCCCCTCCCAGAAAGACAGGAGGTATTCAAGTAAAATCGCTCTCATTTCCCCCTTTTTCTCACTCTCCATCCTAAACTCAACTTCGGTATTCCATCCCCATCCCTAGAAAGCTGCATGTTTCTCTGGACCCACAACTGAAAAGATAGATACAGCTTAATTTCAGGAGTTACAGACGGAGCTCCTAGCTGCACCACCAGCAGGTCATGTCCTGAAATGTCACAGCGAAGAAAAAAAAAAGAAAGAAAGAAAGAGAAAGGCAGACAGAAAGGATGGAAGAAAGAAAGGAAGAAAGGAAGAAGAAAGGCAGACAGAAAGGATGGAAGAAAGAAAGGAAGAAAAAAGAAAGAAAGGAAGGAAGGAAGGAAGGAAGAAAGAAAGAAAGAAAGAAAGAAAGAGAAACAAACAAACAAACTGGAGATTTGAGGGAACGTTATTTTAAAAATTGTCTCTACACAGCAGTTCTTTCCACTAAGAAAACTGACAAAACTTTATTTGTGAGGCTAAAAGATGTACATGTTCCAATAGTTCACAAAATTCACTGTAACCCAACATTCAGTCTTAGCATACATTCTGTTCACCACATCTTTGTGCCAATGGACAAACTCACTGATTTCCTGTGTTCAAAATGCATTTAGTACGGTGAGAGAGGCAATGGCTGCGGGTTAGGTTCAGAGCTACTATCTGACGGTAATCTTTGGAGGGCATAGCTAGAACATGTCAAGAAAATAGTAATCTCGGCTGAAGAATTAGTTCTGTGAGGTAGGGAAACAGCAGAGCAGCACGCGCACACACAGAGAATAGAAATCAGGGAACATTCTAGGAACGGTGAAGCATGAAGCAGAGAGTGGCATAGGCTGTAGGGACCAGTGTATCCAGACAAAGGAAGCTGGGGAGGCAAATGGAGGATGGGAGAATAAAGGTCCTGCAAAGTTTGGAGATCTGTTTTGCCTGCCTATGCTCTGGTTGAGAAATCGATGAAAGGGTTAAACAATAAAAGTAACTTTAGAAATTCCCTCTGGCTGCAGCCACTAGAGATAATAAAATAGAGGGCAACATCATTCTAAAAGAGAAGTTCAGATATATGAAAGTTCAGAGCAGCGATGGTTCGTCTCTGTGCATGCTGAAGTCATCAGATATCAGGGCTGGGGGAGGCTCGGTGGGACAGTGGGTCAAGAATTTGCTACACAACCGTAAGCAACTGAATTCAGATCTGTAGCAACCACATAAACGTAGGGCAGGGGTGGGTGCTTGCCTGGAATCCCAGCTCTCGTGAAGTAGGGACAAGATTTCCAGAGAATCTGAATAGTCAAATTGCTAAATAAGTGAACTCCAGGACTGGAGACAATGACTCAAGAGGTCATTTTGATGATATCAAGTCAGAAGTATGAATATCATCCAGTGTGCTAAATTTTAATACAGTGATTACCCTACTAACTGGGGTTCATGATCTCCTTCTGTTCCTAGCAATAATGGCTCAATAGTTTTTAAAATATCCATCAGCTAAAATAAATACATAACTGTTATTACAAATAAATAAGTCCATGTAACTTAAGTATTTGTAACTCAACAGGTTGACAATTTATCAGGCAAAAAAGTAATATACTTAAGTTAAAAACAAAACTAATGTATTTATTTCTAATGGGACATCTGAAGCCACTAATCAATGTACCACTTCTCAAACCTGGAACCATGGGACAATATCACTATTGTTTCCAATTCTACATTGGCAGGAAACTGTCAGGCACACTGCTCTACACTTAATAGTCTATCATAGTGAAAGGCTAGATGAACTGAAGTCACCAAGGATTAGCAGCTCTTTCTGAAGCTGCTCTCAAAGCAAGCCTCTGGAAACAGCCTAGTTGAGGCAGGGTCATGCAGGAAGCTGGGACAGCAGGTCATTTTGACAGCCCTGAAGGTGAATCTTTTCAGGGCTGCCCTCTTGTCATTTTAGTCTGTAACATATAAACTTTACAACCAATATTTAGTTCTATAAAGATATTTGCATGGAATGTGCAAGGTGCACAGATCAGTTAAGAATGAATTTTTGCTTCTTGTTTGAGGAGGTAAAAGACAACTATCTTTTTTATGAGTTAACTTGATCAATAATCAAATGGTAATATATCTTCATTCATGCCATATCAAAGAATGGCAGAGATAAAATTTGAGGATTCTGTAACTAACAAGATTTAAAGGCTACGTATAGCTAAGTTCTGGCTAGAGACATCACATGATTCGGAAAGACATGTAGACGTTAGAAGCTAGTTCTCAAAAAAGATAATAGAAGAATAACAGAGGGAAAAAAGACTCGATGACTGAAATTTGAAGGCCCCAGTGCAGATGCTGTCAAGATGATGAGGGACCAGCTAAGCGATTTAGAAGGATGAACTGTTAGAGAAGTAGAAAACAGGAAAAGAAACACAGTTCTACAAAAGGAGGTAGTGTTTCAAGGACGAAAGACCAACAGAGTCACATGCTACAGTTAAAGTAAGGACTGGAAATGGCCAAAGCACTTGACAATACACAGTAACTAATTGGATAGGTCCTGTAAAGAAGTAGAACAAATTCTGGATTGAAACAACAGAAAACAAAACACAAAGAAGTAAACTCAGGTGATTATATCAAGCCATCTTCAGGGCAGACCCCATTCCCAAGAGCAGTTAGACAACACAAAACTAACTCTGTATTTTGTAGACTTTTTGGTCTCATTTTGATTTGTCTGGGCATCCTTGTCGTATTGGTGTTTTGCTTTTTATTTTAAATAAATTCTCTCTCTCTCTCTCTCTCTCTCTCTCTCTCTTTCTCTCTCTCTCTCTCTCTCTCTCTGTGTGTGTGTGTGTGTGTGTGTGTGTCTGTGTGTATGTATGTATGTATGTATGTATGTATGTATGTTGGAGGGTCCATTATGGGCTCCGGTTTGTCTGTTTATCTATGTATCTGTTTTGGTGTCTTTATTTTGTAACTCTAGCTGTCTCAGTCTGTCTTTATTTAATCCTCTAGTGATGGTTGTGCTGTGGAACACACACACACACACCACAGTGGGGAATGAGGAGCAATCATGGAGGAGGAGGTAGGTACTGCATTGGGAACCATCGTCTGAGAGATTTGAGGAAGATGCTAGTGAACCAGAGGGTTTGAACGTCAAGCTGTGGAATGTTCCTTAAAATTTAGAAAAGTTCTTAAAAAGA
Source organism: Montemys delectorum (assembly GCA_019843815.1). Classification (NCBI taxonomy): domain Eukaryota; kingdom Metazoa; phylum Chordata; class Mammalia; order Rodentia; family Muridae; genus Montemys; species Montemys delectorum. The sequence continues at coordinate 45,209 of JADRCD010223679.1, forward strand.
GAGATTTATTTTTTTTCTCCTTCTACTTGTTTTCGCTCCATAGGCCAAGCTGACAGGCTATCAGCCTTTGTTTAATGAATGTGAGCTTGCTTTGCTTTGCTTTGCTTTGCTTTGCTTTTGCTTTGCTTAACTTAACAGACATATTTTTGGTTTTGCTTGCTTGCTTGCTTGCTTGCTTGCTTGCTTGCTTGCTGACTTGACTTGACTTGACCTGATAGGGTTTCCCTTTCTATCCATGCAGGGTTCCCATACTGCACTTTGGAAATCAAATGGGAGGCCAGAACCAAAGTCTTTTCGATAAAGCACCGGTGACTACATACCAGCCCATTTGGACAGACTGGTTGCCTTCCTTCCCAAGGCACGGATCATCCCAGCATGGGAAGAGGGCCCTCCCTCCCCCCTTCCTTCCCTTTGACCCATTTTCACTCTTCCATTGTACACTCAGTAAAGAAAATAAATGAATGACGTTTCCAGTTGTATATTTGTTTAAGCTACCTAGCCCCCCACCCCCACCCCCACCCCCTTGCGCCACAGTTTCCCTGTGGGAGTGGGGACTGCCACATCTGTGTCTTTCTGCCTATGAACTATTTGCTTTCAGATCCACATTGCTCCAGGATAACCTAAGTATTTGGGAATGGTAATGGAGTTCATAACATACCCTAACAGAAAGAAGACCCCATTCGCTCCCACGCAGCCTCGCCCTGCCAGCTTAGGGATTTCTAAGGCCGAATCTGGGCAGTATTTACATGACTTGGCATTTCTAATCTTTTAAATATTATTTATTTATTATTATTCGTACGAGTATACTACAGCTGTCTTCTGACACACACCAGAAGAGGGCATCGGATCCCATGACAGATGGTTGTGAGCCACCACATGATTGTTGGGAATTGAACTCTGGACCTCTGGAAGAGCAGTCAGTGCTCTTAGCCACTGAGTCATCTCTCCAGCCCAGAATTTCTAATTAATGTTTAGGTAAATAAAGCTTGTGAAGAAATTAAGCATCTTAAAACCCTAGTCATGTGTGTCCCCTCCTATTTATTTATTTATTTATTTATTTATTTATTTTGACGCCAAACAAAGCTTGGATCTTAACAAAGTATGCACTTACAACCTCAGGACAGATGAATTTGTAAGGCTTACCCTGAAGAGTTTATCTGAGGCTTAAAGGGCTGAGTGTCTGGGACAGCCTTGAAAGCAGCTATCTGTGTGTTGGGAAGTCTGCCTAGTATTGATGGATGATGATGTCACATAACCGTATAGATGGTTTCTCTTTTTCTTAACCTCGATAGCACAACTAGGACAAAATTGCACACTACCTAGCTAGCTGGGAGTGATTGGATACGCAGAGAAGGAACACTTTCAGTCAGTCAGTCAGTAAAGTATTGCTGTCAGGGTATTGGTTTTTTTTTTTGGGGGGGGGGGTTATGGTAGAAACTGTGTTTTCTTTTTTTTTAAAAAAAATACAGTGCTTCTGTTTTTTAAGTTTTATTTATTGATTTATTTACTTTTATTTATATGAGTACAGTATCTGTCTTCAGACACACCAGAAGAGTACATCAGACCCCATTACATATGTTTGTAAGCCACCACATGGTTGCTGGGAATTGAATTCAGGACCTCTGGAAGATCATTCAGTACTCTTAACTGCTGAGCCATCTCTCCAGCCCCAGAAACTATATTTTCAACACTATATTGTGATCATAATTTCCCATCTCAAGCTCAACAACAACAACAACAACAACAATTTAAATCGGGCAACACCTGACTGCACACAAGGAGGCTGTTGGCTTCTCTTTGTGAGACGCCATGTGCTTGCTGGGATTTGAACTCAGGATCTTCAGAAGAGCAGTCAGGGCTCCTAAATGCTGAGCCGTCTCTCCAGCCCCCGAGTCTAATTTTTAAAGATTTATTTATTTATTTTATGTATATGAGTAGTCTTTTAGACACACCAGAAGAGGGCATTGGATCCCCCATTACAGATAGTTGTGAGCCACCATGTGGTTGCTGGAAACTGAACTCAGGACCTCTAGAAGAGCCGTCAGTGCTCTTAACCACTGAGCTGTATCATCAGCCTGTCCTCCCCCAACCCCCACTTCAATCTAATTTTTAAAAGACAAAGATGTGAGGATAATCTGAGGGCTCAGTGGAAGTAAGTGGGTGTTATATGGGCGCCAACAGAATGATTTCCCTTACGCAAGGTTACACATGGCAGGATGGCCAAGATGGTGGGCAACCACACAATTAGTAAAGAAATTGAACTATAGCTTATGATGCAATTCTCCCTCCCTGTCTCTCTTTTTCTCTCTTTGCCTCTGTCTTTGTCTCTCTCTCTCTCTCCCTCCCTCCCGTCCTTTTCCCCTCCCTCTTTTTCTGTTCCTCTCAGACATGAAACAAAAATGAAATTAAGCTAAATGTACAAATGAGAGGAAGCCAGGTGAGGTGCATCCTGTACTTAATCCCATCATTCATTCGGGAGGCAGAGGTGTGTAGAATCCTGTGAGCTGGAGGCAGGCAGGCCCGATCTTGGTACTGATTTCCAGGTCTATGTGCAGAGACCTCCGACTCCACTAAATAAATGAAGAGGAAAATAAATGATAAAATAAATGGATGTGATTAAGTTGGAATAAGCCAAACAAACTAAGAAAAAGGGGAAAGCAGTAGTGGGGTTGCCTGGCTTATAGAGGAGGGGCAAACACTGTTCTGCCACTGCCTTCTCAGTTGAACACACACACACACACACACACACACACACACACACACACAGAGAGAGAGAGAGAGAGAGAGAGAGAGAGAGAGAGAGAGAGAGAGAGAGAGAGAACACAAACAAGGTAACAAGGTTAGATGTGCAGAGAAAGAACACTTGTAGTCAGTAAAGTATTGCTGTCAAGGGTTTGGGTTTTTTGTTTTTGTTTGCTTGTTTTTTGGAAGGGGGCCTTTTTTATGGTAGAAACTGTATTTTCACACCATATTCTGATCATAGTTTCCCATCCCAAAGCCCCTCCTCGATCCTTCCTCCCCGTAAAGAACACATGGTCTTAGAATGCATTGTTCCCAATGATGTAAAGCTGGCCACCTGCTGTCGCCCTAGCCCTCTGCAGAGGCCACTCTCACCGTGCTGCCCCGTGGCTCCAGATAGCTATGAAAAGCAAGCCATAGGGAGTGCGTGTGGGCGATAAGGGCAGGCCATGCTGTAAAGCTGCCTGCTGCCCGAACTGCTGTGGGGCAACAGCACAGGCCCAGATAACTAGGAAAACCAAGCCATAGAGAGCCTGTGTGCTTGTGGATGAAGTAATATAAGAAACGCCCTAGTCGTAATTGGCTGAATTTAGTTTAAAAACCTCTGGTCTGCCACGGCAACTGGCTCAATTCCAGGGCCCAACGGAGAAACATGGTGCTGAGAGACAATTCACGCAGATCCCACGCGGATGCCCGCTGCTCAGACGACAAGCCTACATCCCTGCAGTCTCGATTACCTGAACAACACCCTGAGCCAGGCAGGCTAAGACACCCAGGCCAGAAAGATCAGTGAAGAGTGTGTGTGTGAACGAGTGCGGGCCCGTTTCGCCATTCATTTGCTTATTGCTGTTTATGAATAAATAAACTGTTAGAACCTTTCCACCGAGTTCGAGGATTTACTTTCCACCTCTGTCATTAGCCTCGATCCAGGACAATTCGTGACAGTTGGCATTTGTCAGCAGGAGGATGCCAGCTGGATTTTAGCGGCCACTTAGCACCATCTAGCGGCTACAGTTTAAATTGCAGGCCATTTACCAAGTGGTAGCATTCAGGTTATGTATGCTCCTACTCTAAGAACCTCTGGCCTTAGTTGCAATAACACCTCCAAGCCAACTCTGATCTGAAAGAAGATGAGAAAGAGCTGGTAGAAGCGCAGAGTACACTAAGAAGCTCGGCGGGAGCCTAAAACTTACTCAGCATGCACTGGCCTCCCTTATGACGCCTTGAAGCCAACTCTGATCCTAAAGGTGATGAGGGAGAGCAGTTAGAGTGCAGACAAGGAGCCAGGGAGATGAAATTCACCACCCTAAAAGCCAAAGAGCCAAGGGTGAGGGTAGAGGGCTCCAGCCCTAATGAGAGAGTGGCTGGAAAAAGAGTAGTGAGATGGGCGGATAAATTATTTAATAAATTATTGAAAACCTCACCAAAAAAGTAATATCTCCTGGTACTTAAAAAAGAACACTTAATAAAGGCACTGTACCTTGTAGCCTATAAGTTAACACCATGAGCAGACTAAAAAAGCTCATCAAGGGTATGAAAAAGATAAAATTGGAAGACGAAGAGACTTCTGACTTGGTAGAAAGACCTTAGCAGGATACTAACCACATAGTTAAGAATAATATTGAATACAAAGAAGTCAAAATTGACATCCCACTAACAGCACCACAACAGGTGGAACCTGTCATAGAGAGAGCACCACAAAAAGAAATACCTAGTATTCTCATGAAGCCTATAGTCGATCTGGATAAGGATGGGCTTGTGGGCAAAAGGCGAGCCATGAATATCACAAAAGGATGGGAGGACTTCGATCCTTTCAAAACTGCCCTAGAAACAGGACTGGTCCCGTCACTACCAGTGACAGCCTCCCGGCTTCAAATGCCAATAAGGGGTTCAAGACATACACAGAGGTGATAATGGAAACTAGAGCATATACCCCACAGGAACTTAATGAACTTAGAAAGGATTATGCCCAGAATGGTACGAAGGATGCATCCTACATAGTAAAACTGTGGGAGAAGGGAGAAGATACAATAATGTTATCAGACCAAGAGATTCACAAAATTAGGAATGTGGTGGAAAACCCCACCACGTTTCATGATTTAGAGCAAGGGTTAGATAGCTCCTGGGGTGATACGTACCCACTGCTTGATTGGATGACTGCAGCTTGGAGATATGCATTCCCCTCCTTAGATTTAACTCAGTTCGAGGACTCAGCCAAATGGAATAGTTTACAGGAAGCAATTCAGTTAGCAAGAAAAGTGGGAGTGCTCTCCTTCATCTACAACGAGGTATCCACCCCACCCGCAGCACCAATGTTGGTACAGTTCGGGAAAATCCTGTTAAAAGGAGCTCCACAACATCTCAGGATGACTCTAGCCTGACCACTGCAAGGAAATCAAACTGTGGGAGATGTCACAGACTTCTTAAAGTCACACAGAGAGTTAGACTCAGAGAAGGGAGTATCCCTACCCATTAAAGTTAAGAAATATAACGGGGTAAGGAGATGGTTCAAAACTATAAGACTGTTTGGAAGACAGAATACCAACCTCCCAATTAGGTCTGGGCCAAGCCAACCATGGGATCCCACCAGATGCTTGTTTGACAAGCTCCTCGAAGACCTTTTTTAGGACAAATGAGACCCAACAGCCAAGGACCCCCGAACTAGGATTCAACAACCAAAGGCCGAATGTAGGGGCAAGACCTATGAACAGGCTGCCACTCAGGAACAACCTGAAAGAACAAGGATGTCCTTTTCAACCTCAGGAACTCAACATGTAAAACCCAGAGTAGCACTACCCATCATACTACCCAACAGCATCACCAAAGTGGTCAAATGGCTGTTGGACATAGGTAGTGAAATTAAAATATATACCCTAGATGAAGGGCAAATCCCAAGTACAGGCAAGATTAAAGGCTACATAGAGGTAGAGGGAATTGGAGACAAAGTCAGAACCCCTGTAACTAAACTAACATTACAAGTATATGATAAAAATTATGAATTATATTTCACTCTCTGCAGTGCTCCAGAAAATATCATAGGGCTACCCATGATACACAAATTATTTCCAAAATTTTTTGAATTATAAAAGAATACCAAATATACTACTGGCCACAGTCAAAATCCCACAGGTAGAACTACCTAAAATACCACCCTCCTTCACACCATAATACCCCATCAAGGTGGGATGGAGGAAGTGAAGGACACCATACAAACGTTATTCAAAGAAGGTATTATAGAACCAGTACAAAGCTTTAACTACAGCAGCCCCATGTTTCCAGTAAAGAAACTCATGGCAAATGGAAATTCACAGTAGACTATAGGAATATAAACAACCTATCAGAACAGATGCCTGGACAATTGCCAGATGTAGAAGATATATTTCTACAAATCAGGCAGGTGGTACCCAAAGGGTTAGTCACAATATACTTAACAGACATGGGGTTTTTTGGCATTCCCCTACATTCCCCAACTCTAGAGAAATCACCACATTCTCATGGGAAGGTAAACAATGTCAACTTACTAGAGTTACACAAAGATACAAAAACAGCCCAGTTATAGCACACAATATATGGAGATGGGCTTTAGATTCATTCCACACACTGGGAGAAGTAACAATTTTTCATATGTAGATGAACTTCTATTAATATCAAATGATAATCAAATATTACATAAAACACTAGCAGACTTAATTGCACACCTAACAAATGAAGGATAGACTATTAATAAAGACAAAGTAAAAGGACCAGCAGAGGAAGTGAAGTTCCTTGGAGTACACTGGTCAACTAGAGGACCATCTATTCCACCAGAAGTAATTAACAAATTAAAAAACTTACCAAGACCTCAGAATAAGGACAGAAACCTAGCATTTAATAGGTTTATTGGGTACTGGAGGCAACATATGCCATACCTGCAATTGTTGCTCCAACCATTACAACGCACACTGAATAAAGCATCTGAGTTCTTCACCTGGGATCACCCCAGGAAGAAGCAGTAAAAATTATATTAGAATATATAGAGCAATTTAGTAATTTAATTTACATCAGTGCAGATAACACAATGATAATAGATATCCTCTTTATAAAAGGATATGGCAATTGGAATATATTTGTTCAACAACCACAGATTAAACCAATTGGCTTTTATTGCAAGTGTTTCCCTTGGTCAGACGTCAAGTATTCACTCTTTGAAAAAACAATATAGACTGCCTATGAAGCACTCTGCACATGCCACAGTATCCTAAGACAGAACCTGGAGGTACTCTGATCCACTGTGCCCATTCTCAAATGGGTAAAGGCACCAGAAGAGGAATGGGCAGGGCTGTCGATGGAAGGAAATGTATTACAATGGAAATGGCACCTCTCAGAGTTCCTTCAAGGAGCAAACCTGACTGCACAGGGGATGGTGCCAATGGTGTCAGAGCCCATACTGACACTGATTAATAAAAACAAGGTACCAATCACACTTGATCCCCCCTCCTTCCCAGAAACAGGTACCCCTAGGAACATGGGAGTCAGGTCAATACTCCCCCTCACTGGTTAACACCTGGTTTACTGACAGCTCAGCCACCACTAAAAACAATGTGGTGTGGTGTGCTGGAAAGCAGCAGTTTTCAGGTTGGAAGATGGAACGGTAATAATAGAGGAAGGAAAGAGCAAATCAGCACAACATGCAGAAGTGATAACAGCCCTATTGACAGCTAGACAATCCCAAAAGAATGGAAAAGAATTATGCCTTTTTACAGATTCTTGGTGAGTGGCCAATGGAATAGCAATTTGGTAAGGAAAATGGAGATAAACAGAATGGAAAATCAATGGAAAAGACTTACAATCTAAAGAAACTTGGATGAAGATAGCTCAAATTGGTAAAGCCATAACAATTAAGGTATATCATGTAGACACCCACCAAAACAAAGATGAACTACAATGAAACTGTCCCACAGTTTCACGAACTTGGGTTCCCTCAGGCGAAGGACTAAAGGACCTGAAAAATAGGGTTCGAGAACAAGAGGACCACAAAGCCAAGTTGCGCCCCAATCAAGGCTTCGTGCTTTACTTCGGGTATTCAGCATATATATATATATATATGTACATGGGAAACCAAAACTGAATCTCTAGGTTACAATGATATTTGCATAACATAAACACTGTGGAAGGAGTCGGGAGTGAAGGTCACCAGCTGCTCGGATGTCTGTGGATGTCTTCAGGCAGTGGGCATTGTAGTATCTCAGCATGAACTTTCCGAGTTCTTTCTTCAGAGACAAGCTGACAGTCTGCAGAGGGCTTTGTCTTGGCTCCCCAGGTAGCAGCCTCAAGCAGAAACCGCCAGAGTCCAAAGGCTGAGCTGAAGGAGGGAGGTAACAGTTCCTCCCTGTTTATTTAGAAAATAGCAGGGCTAAGGCATAATCAAACAACACAGTCCTGCACAGGAATTTTTATGGTGCTTTGATGAATCTCACCTGTAGTATAATATCTACCAGTAGATATTGTACCCGTCTTTAAGGTCATGTACATCTAGTTTGAATTCTACAAACCAGGTTCATTTTGTGTTTTTTTCAAAAACACAGCCACTTGGCATGTGCCTCTATCTCAGGTTGATTACCTGCCAGAGACCTCGCTCGTAGAACACAGGTTTTTGAAATGCACCTTCTTCCCATGCACCCAATGTCAAGACATGCCTTTATCACCTGCAAAGTCCATAAGTTGCCACAGTCTCTTTGAAAACCACCTTCTCTGAAGTTCTCGTAAAGCTGCGTGCCATTGTGTTGGAGATGAGTGTGGACACCTGATTGAGTTGCAAATTACCAGCTCCGACTCTGGAAACTTTTACCTAGAGAATAGACCTCAATTCCAATGCAAATTAGTAAGTTCAGGCTAGCAAGTTTGGGATTGCACTAGCCTTTTAGAATACTAAAGACTGAAGAAGTAACCAAGGCTTAGTTCTGGGTGTGAACAGGCGAATTTGAATTGTTCATTTAGTTTCGGGAGAAAGTAAATTTTTTGGATTACGCAGGCAGAAGGAATTCCAGAGTGACAGAAAAGGCTGTCAGCTCAAAAACAAAAAACAAAAAAAGAAAGAAAGAAAGAAACAAAGAAAGAAAGAAGAAAAAGAAAAAGAAAAAAAAACTTTCAGCAGTGCATTTAAGCACATTTGCTAAGAAGGCTGTGGATCTGAGTCTACCTGGTGTATTAATCTTTCAGGAAGCCAACACACTCCATTCTCTTTCTGAGAAAAAAATACACACGGACCCTCTGCCCCAAACCAAAACAGGATCTGGGCCATGCCAGGTATTTGTGAGTGGATCCCTCCACCTTACCATGGCATACAAACTTGAAGTGTTAGGATGCTAGTGTTGGTCCACAGCTGACTGACCTTTGATGTCAGTCTGTAAGAAGTTCAAAACAAATAACACAAAGGCAAGGTGCGCCTTTAGAGATCTAGGAGGATACAAATTCCCTCCTTTAGTTTTTATAAACCAATTTTTAAGAGTGCAGCATGAACGTTCAATGATCCCTTGCCCCATAGGGTTATAGGGAATTCCAGTCTTACGTTTGATGTCAAAATCTTTACAAAATGACAAAGTTTTTTGCCAGAGTAAGCTGGTCCATTGTCTGTCTTAATGACTTTAGGTAAGCCCATAACATTAAAGGCTTGCGAACAATGATCAATTACATTTCTAGAGGCTTCTCCTGTATGGAGGGAAGCAAATATAAATCCTGAACAAGTGTCAATACAGACATGTATATATTTAAGCTTTTCAAATTCTGCATAATGAGTTATATCCATTTGCCAAATATGATTGGGCATAAGGTCTCTTGGATTTACCCCTAAATGCAGAACCGGAGATAAAATAAAGCAATTATCATTCAATCATTCTTGCTTTCTCTTTGGAAATTTTATGTTTAGGCCTCTGAGTCTGGTTAGACAGATGGAATTTATTGTGATCCCGTTTAGCTAGTGCAACAGGATCTGAAACTAAAACTTCTCTTACAAGAGCTCTGTCAATACAATTATTGCCTGCAGCCAATGGTCCAGGAAGGCCAGAATGGGGTTGTATATGACCAATATAAAACTGATTTTTTTCATGCAAGAATGACATTTTGTAATTGTGAAAATAAGGATCCTGCTGTAGTATTAAAGTTAAACCTACCACATGTTTCTAAAAAGGAACTGATTGTGCCACATATAGGCTATCAGTGAACAAATTAAAAGCATCAGTCACAGCCGCCTGAAACACATTTAATACTGCTGTTAATTCAGCTGAGCTGAGAGACCAGGAGTTTCTATGACTACCTGTTCATAAGATATCCAGCTCGTCCTTTAGAGGAACCATCAGTAAATATCACAAGGGCATTACTCAAAGACTGTAAAGAAGTCATGCTAGGAAATATCACTTCATGCACATTTAAGAAATTTATCAGTTTATCCTGAGGATAATGATTATCTATAATTCCTTGAAATCCTATATGAGCAAGCAACCAATCTGTGCTATTTTATTTTAACCAGGAATCTTGCTCTAAAGTAAAAGGCTGAATGATAACATCTGGCTCTTTGCCAAAATAAGTTAGTGCTTGCTTTCTACCAAGCATGATCATATAAGCTACTGCCTCATAATATGGCAAAATATTACGTTTAGGAGACACCTTTAAATGTATCCACATGAGAGGTGCTTTTTGCCACAACAATGCTGTAGGAGCATGAGTTGTGTTGAAAATTAACAAATGCAAAGGTTAAGAATAATCTATATAAGTAACAAACTGATTTTCAATAGCTCTTTCTACCTGCTGGAAAGCTGACATTCCTTCTCTAGTTAGAAGTCTAGGAGAATTAGGATCAGAATTACCTCAGAGAATGTCAAATAAAGGTTTCAATTCTCCCATGGTAAGCTTTAAATAGGGACGAAGCCAACTGATATCACCTAATAATTTTTGAAAATCATTTAAGTTTTTTAATCTGTCTCTACAAATAACTATCTTTTGGGGAATAACAGCTTAATCCATGAGTGTAAAGCCTAAATAACTATATGGATCCTGAGTTTGCACCTTTTCTGGAGCTATCTGCAGTCCCTTTTCATTTAAAGCATTTTGTAAGTCTCTATAACATAAAAGTACATCCTGAGGATTTTTTCCTGCTAATAGGACATCATCTGTGTAGTGGGCTATATATATCATTGGCCATTTTTTCCTTATAGGATCAATGATTTGTGCCACAAATTTTTGACATAACATTGGACTATTAGCCATGCCCTGAAGAAGGACAGTCCATTGATATCTTCTCATAGGTTCTTTAAAATTAACAGATGGAACACTAAAAGCAAATCTCTCCCAATTCTCAGGGTGCAAAGGAATTGTAAACAGTCATTTAAATCCATAACTATTTTATAAAATCCTTTTGGAATTGCCACTGGAGATGGAAGTCTAGTTTGTAATGTTCCCATAACTACCATTGTTTCATTTACCTTTCTTAGATCTTGTAACAGTCTCCATTTAACTGACTTTTCCTTGATAACAAATATAGTTGTATTCCAGGGGGAACTGGATTCCCTCAGATGTCCTGCCTCCAATTGCTCCTGCACTAGCAAAGAAGCAGCTTCTATCTTTTCTTGAGATAAAGACCACTGATCAACTCACACTGGAATATTATTAATCCGCTGAATTTTATTTGAATGGGGCACAGGCGAGACAGTGGCCATCATGGAAAATGTTTCAAACCTTTACTATTAGAATGAGGTTTAGGGCTTCCAGATGTTTTAACGTCCTGTTTTGACCTCTGTTTATTAACGATTTCATTAGGGCTGCACAAGGCAAGACCCATTTGTGACAACAGATCTCTCTCCCACAGAGTAACAGTCAGATTTGACACAATATAAGGCTGAATTTGTCCTGAATTACCTTCCTCATCTCTCCAGGTTAGAAGCTTAGAGCATGCACCCGACTTCACATACAAAATGTTGGAGAGAGATCGGTATGGGAATGAGTGACCTCTCACAATCACACAACCTGGAACTCCTACAGGCTTACTGCCTGAAGACAATATGAAAACCAATATTAAAAAGAGTGCATTTTTCCAGTGGAGTGCATACCATACATGGAAAAGTTTCCACAAAAATGGGCTACACAATGTATATGATCCCTGCTTTGCTAGCTTTTTGGAGCCTTCGGGAATATCCAGATCCGATGCTCTAGGGTATGGAATGTAAAGAACACATGGCTTCAGAAGGCATTTTCCCCAATGCTGTAAAACTGCCCACCCGCAGCTGCTCGAGCCCGTCCCAGCGGCTGCACTTGCCACAACCGCCCAAAGCCCCAGATAGCTATGAAAAGCAAACCATAGGGAGTGGGTGTGGGCGATAGGGGTAGGCCATGCTGTAAAGCTGCCTGCTGCCCAAACTGCTGTGGGGCAACAGCACAGGCCCAGATAACTAGGAAAACCAAGCCATAGAGAGCCTGTGTGCTTGCAGATGTTAAGGAAAGCCCATGAAGTAATGCAAGAAATGCCCTAGTTGTAATTGGCTGAATTTAGTTTAAAAACCTCTGGTCTGGCATGGCAACTCGCTCAGTTCCAGGGCCCAACGGAGAAACATGGTGCTGAGAGACAATTCATGCAGACCCCACGCGGATGCCCACTGCTCAAACAAGCCTACATCCCTGCAGTCTCGAGTACCTGAACCACGCCCTGAGCCAGGCAGGCTAAGACACCCAGGCCAGAGAGGTCAGTGAAGAGAGTGTGTGTGTGAATGAGTGCGGGCCCGTTTCGCCATTCATTTGCTTATTGCTGTTTATGAATAAATAAACTGTTAGAACCTTTCCACCGAGTTCAAGGATTTACTTTCCACCTCTGTCATTAGCCTGGACTCACGACAATTCACGACACTCCCCATCCACACAGT
>JADRCD010223680.1:8547-31397 GCA_019843815.1 Montemys delectorum
GGCCCCTGCTGCCTGCGGGCCCCTGCTGCCTGCGGGCCCCTGCTGCCTGCGGGCCCCTGCTGCCTGCCGGCCCCTGCTGCCTGCGGGCCCCTGCTGCCTGCAGGCTTGAGCACAATACTCTCAGCTGAAGTAGCCACCTCGGAGCTGGGTGGTTCTCAGCCTTCCAGGCTGTGGCAACAGCTTCCTTTCTGCATGCAGTCTTTTAAGAAGACAATGATTGGCTGGCCCTGGCAGTGTAAGCTTGCTGCCTAGAAGCATTTCTTTGTTTCCTAGGCTCTAACATCTCAGGACCTAGGGGTCTCAGAAAAATGGCGTGAAATACTGGAGACTTCTTCAAACATTCCAGCAATTACTGAATATTTGAAAGGACTTTTCTGTCTTATCAAGTTTATTTTTCAGGAAAGATTCTAACTTCATTGCACAAGTTTTAGCCTTTAAATGTATTATTGATGATAGGTAGGTTCTGTCAAGTTTGAATATTGAGTCACAGAATATTAGACATTGCATTGCTCCTGAAGAACCAGCGCCAGGTAGACAACTGAGCCTTTTGTCTCAAGGTTTTGTTTTATTCTGATTTTTTAAAATGTGATTTGGGTATTTTGAATACCTGTATGTGTATCACGTGTGTGCGTGGTGGTCATGGAAGCCAGAGGAAGCTTCAGGTTCTCTGGACTGGAATTTGAGATAGTCGTGAGCCACCATATAGATGCTGGAAATCCAACCTAGGTTGTCTGTAAGAGTAGCCAGTATTCTTAATGCTGAACCATCACTCCAGCTTTGTCTTACTTATTAGCTGACCACTACCTTGTTTCATATATGCTGTTGATTATAAGCATTGCATTAGGCCTAACAGTTCTATTATCTGAGTCTAATGAAGCTTGTCTAGAGTATATTATCTGGAGTACAAGGTACCTCACAACTCTCTCACTCAGAGTAACATTAGCATTGCACCAGGACACTTGGGTGCCATTTAAAGAGTAAAGTCAACAGTAAGAAGCACAAAACTGAACAACTGAACAACATGGCAAAGAGCAGACAGGAAAGGATGCTGAGGTAACCATGAGAGCTGAGGAGAGGAAAGCCGAGGGCCTTCAGCTAGGAATGTGCATTTTGGTGACAGATTTTTTTTTCCTCTCTACATTTTTGGGTTTCCATGAAAATACTACATGGGGTGATTTGAATTTTCTAATATAGCTAAGTGTTGTGCCTCATGCCTGTAGCCCTTCACTTGGTAGGTAGAGGCAGGAGGATAAGGAGTTCAATGCCAGCCCCCAGCCCTGTCTCAGAAAGAGAGGAATTACAAACATAAAATATGCAAATAAGGATCAATGTTTTTCCTTAAATGTGTACATTATTGTGACCCTTGGCTTGGTTTCTATAAACCTAGTTTTTTTGTTTTTTTGTTTTAAGATTTATTTATTTATTATATGTAAGTACACTGTAGCTGTCTTCAGACACACCAGAAGAGGAAGTCAGATCTCATTACGGATGGTTGTGAGCCACCATATGGTTGCTGGGATTTGAACTCAGGACCTTCAGAAGAGCAGTCAGTGCTTTTAACCACTGAGCCATCTCTCTAGCCCATAAACCCAGTTCTTGAGCAGGTTATTATAGCCGTCATTTGAAAACAGTATCCTAGATATGAAATATAGTTTCTGAATAGCTTGCTTGGAGAAAACTATAAATAAACATTGTTCTTTAACCTTTTATTAAGGCGTGATTGGGATCAGTACCTGGTACCATCTGATCATCCTAAAGGCAACTCCGTTCCCCAAGGATGGGTCCTTCCTCCGCTCCCCAGCAACGACATCTGGGCAACTGCTATTCAGCTTCATTAAGATGCTCCAGGAGCGTGGAGAGTGGTCCAGCGGGCAAGCACTGCAGCTCTAGATATTAGAGATGCTGTCATTTTACAGTGTGCTCTTCTGCACAACTTAAACTCCATGCAGCATTGTCCTAGCTGGAAAGCCCTGGGCAGGGGTGCCTCTGGAGCCAGGAGATTCATAAGGTTCTTCTGGAAAGGGCTTATTAGTATGGGTTGTGGCCTTGGCTTACTGAATCTGCCTCTGTTTTGAGAGGCTTGGTTCAATGTGGCCTGCTCATTTGCTCTAGATTGGTTGTGTATTGGTGGGTAAGTACAGGCAGCACACTTGGCTACTGCTTGAAGGTGTTCACTGAGTAGCGTTAGCAGCCACTGCCCCCTGTCTTCCCATACCATACCAGCTCCTAGGAGCACAGGTCAAAGTCTGACCTACAGTTCTGTTGTTCCCAGTTTCAGTGCAGTGTGGGAGGCTGCTACTGAGCATGATGGGGCAGGGGCTGCCAGGGTCACTGATGGCTTAGAACTGCTGTCATGTGGAGAGCTTAGAGAACGTGAAGAGTTACCAGAGCCAGGTGGGCTGTGCTCTGACAGGTGGTGCCTGGTTTCCCCATGAAAGTGCCAGTGCAAAAGTTGTGAGGGATCTAGTTTGTAGGAGCCTCCAAAAATAGAAACTTAATTCCCTGTGGGACCGTGATCTCAGTCACATGGTAGGGGCTGGATAGCTCAAGCTTCTAAAACATCCATGTCATAAAAGTTGTGAAAAGAGCAAATATGAATGATAAATTTTATTTTTATATTCATTAATAAGTGCTGTTATGTTTGGACATGATCAGTCATATGACATGTTATGGTTTTTGTTCTGCTTTATTCTGGGTTTTGTTATTTAATTTCCTAAAAGTTGAATAAATACCATTTTTGTTTTTTTGTTTGAGCCTTTGCCCCTGATTTATTCTCTCTCAAATCATTTAACACATTTCATCTTCACATTACTAAAGCATTTCACTCCAAAGTTTAATTTTAATACACAGGTGTTTGCTCCCAGAAAAAAATGAGTTTTCAACACAAAACTTTGTCTGCAAGACTCTGACTCTGAACAGCAAGAAAGGTCCCCATCAGCTCTGGGAGTGGTGTGGACTGGGAACCCTTAGGTGTAATGTGCCACCATCTTTAGTCTATTGTACATTGCTCCGCTTGTGCATTATAGCATTAGACTGTAAAGCTAGGGAATAGGAGCAGTTGTTCCCAGCATGTCTTAAGGGCTGCTATGATTAGCTTCACCCGACCCACAGGCCTGTGCTCCTTTGTTGAACTCCATACTTCCTGCTATGAGATGAGCTGGGGGGGGGGGGGGGGCAGAGACTAAAGATGGATAGTAGAGTGTTGGTATCAGCCTGTTACCGGATGCTAGCAGTGACAGGTAGGGACTTGGGAGGTTCAGCAGCTGACTCAGAAAAGGAGATGTTGAGTCCTAGGTGCAGAAAAGCTGTTCCCACTCTACATTCCATGTCAGCAAGACTTTTATAAAATGAGTGTTATTATTGTTGAATTTCTGTTTTCTAGGGTTCTGGTGCGTTGCCTGCCTGTGAGTCACAGTGGTGCCAGCCACTGTTTCTTTCCAGGCTTAGAAAGACGGAGACGAGTGCTTTACCCTGACCACACCCCCAACCTGGTTCTTCATCTTTTCAGTCAACAGAATCTGGCTCAGCCCTTTACCAATTCATTTTTTTGTTTTGTTTTGTTTTGTTTTTTCACTTTTACCCAAATTCTTCTTATATTAAACATCAATGAATAAAATGGAGAAATAAGATTTAAAGATTAGTCGGAAAGCTAACTAATCGCTAACTTACCACATTTTTAATTTTTTAAAAAAATGGTTTCATGTGTATGGGTGTTTTGCCTGTATGTATGCTATTGCACTACATGTATGCCCAGGCCCAACAGGGAAGAGTAGAGAGCCAGATCCCCTGGAATTGGAGTTACAGATGGTTCTGAGCCACCATGTTGGTAGTGGGGATCAAACCCTGAGTCCTATGGAAGAGCAACCAGTACTTATAACCACTAAGCCATTGCTCCAGCCCTAGATCAATCATATTATATGAACAAAATAAAACAAAGCACACAAAAACTCAGGACTTGCGCAAGACTAACAGGAAGACTTGGAAAACTACAGGAAGTGTAGCAGGCCGTTGGAGGAGCACTAAGTATTTAGCTGGAGTACCTGAGCTTGTGCTGTCCGGGAATTAGCTGCAACAAGCCAACCGGTTTAATCACACTAAGATCCTTCATGTTTCTATGTCCATGTGACTTTTTAAAAAGCTTAGCTGGGATTACTCCATGTGTTGTACGGCTCACATCTTCATATGCTGTCCACAGAGAAGCCCTCCTGCGAATCACACGGTAAGTACAAGATACGTCTTATTTCCAATTAGCTTCCTTGTTTTGAATGATACATTTAAAAAAAATACTTTTCAGCTGATTCATCATTTCGCTTCACTTTGTGTGTTAACTTGAGTGAACTTTGTACTTTTGTGTATGTCTACACAGAAGTTCTTGATATACCATGTCTGGCTGCAGCTGAAGATTTTGTTTCCAAAGCAGATTCCTTTTGCCTTTGTAATACACTTATTTTCTCATAATCTCCGAAGCAAAAAAAAAATGAGGGTTTGAGGCAGATGGCTTGTATAGACTTGTATATCTGCACATCAGGAGATAGTTGTCAACTTTTTTAATTCATGTAAAGATCAGGAAACCAGGATTGGAGCTGTGTCCTTTGGAAAATGTCGTTTTGTTTTCCATTTTTCTGGGTACTGTATTAGGTGCTGAGAGGATAAGAAGGAGTGGGCAGGATTCCTGGC
The DNA here is from genome assembly GCA_019843815.1 of Montemys delectorum. Taxonomy (NCBI): domain Eukaryota; kingdom Metazoa; phylum Chordata; class Mammalia; order Rodentia; family Muridae; genus Montemys; species Montemys delectorum. The sequence goes on from JADRCD010223680.1 coordinate 13,225, forward strand.
TTCCTGGTATTGATGCTCTCCATCTTACTCTATCAGACTAGCCTTCCCTGATCCCATAGCTTCGTAGACAAAGCTCTTCATTGTCACTGTGATGGAGCTAAAGGGAAGTGCTAACACCTCTGTAGTCTCATTGCCCAGATATTTCCTACAGAGTACTCTGCCTATGGATGCTAAGAAATAGCCTCGGGACCCCACAGAGAACACAGTTAAAAGGAAGATGCTCGGGCTGAAGAGATGGCTCACCAGTTAAGAGCACCAACTACTCTTCTGAAGGTCGTGAGTTCAGATCCCAGCAACCACATGGTGGCTCACAACCATCCATAATGAGATCTGATGCCCTCTTCTGGGGTGTCTGGGGACAGCTACAGTGTACTTACTATAATAAATAAATAAATCTTTAAAAAAAAAAAAAAAGGAAGATGCTCATTGATACAACAATCGAAACTGTTTTGAGTCCTTTGAAGGTTCTACAAGATCCTTAAGGTAGGAATTTTCTTCAGACACAACACGTTTAAGTGAGATAATATAAACTGTCCTGCAGAAAGAGTAAGTTACCTACATGTGTGTCCTGGCTCACTGACTACACTGTAGGTCAGAGAAGATGGGCAGGGGGAAGGTAGAGATGTGCATCAGTTGACAGAATGCTTGCCTAGCATGCATGAAGCCCTGGCTTCAACCCCAAGCACCCCATAAAATTGGGTTCCCATGCTTAGGGAGTGAAGGCAGGAGGATCAGAAATTGAAAGCCTTCCTCAGCTATTTAGAAATTCAAAGACAGCCTGGAGGAACTGCCTCTAAACATGAGTCAGGAAGGTTCCTGGAGGAGGCTGCTGTAAGCAGCTGATGTTTCAGCTCTGGGGAAAATAAAAGCTTTTAAATGGTGTATGAGAAAAGATGCAAACACAGATAGTATTAGGATGTTGTGGGGACTGAGGGACCACTGCAAATGAAGGCCACTCAGGCTGGAATTGCATGGGTAAGAATCAATTGAGCTATTGCGAACCTCCAGAAGTTTAATTTTTATTTTTAATATAAATAAATTATGGAAAAGAGGAAGGATTGGAGCTTAATTTTGCAACTTGAAATGATCTTGCTTCTGTGTGTGGAACAAAAATACAACAATAGCACACAAGAAGGTAAATGGAGGTGCGTTGTCCCAGTGAGGTACCACCAGCATGGATTTTCATGGTAGCCATGGACATAGGGTGGCACAGACACACTCTTAAACTTCAAGGAGGATTTGAGATGGGAGGTGGTTAAGAGTAAGTGTCTGAGTGAGTCAACGTCTGGATTGGCTTGTCATACCGTGAGACAAAGACCTCTGGGGAGGAGGGTTCATTTGGGGGAATAAATTTACTTTGTGAGTAAATTAGAGGCACTCTAAACTTGGGAGGAGCCTTATGGAGGAGCCTTATCAGGCGGTGTTTATGCGTTTGATCTCAGAAGAGGCAGTGCGGGAATTGTTGGCAGGCAATTGAAGCAAGGAAAGACTCCTTCAGAGCAGAGAGTCATTCGGTGTGACCCCACCTAGGTCAGTCTTTGTGACTAACACCCACGCCAGTGTCCAGCCCCATACTCAGATGGGAATCTGAGATGTGCTGGATTATAGTTTGTTGAGGCATTAAAGCATGCACACCCTTGCTTTCCTTATGCATCCTCTCACCCCCACCTCCACCCCATCCCAACCCCTCATGGCTTTCTCTGTCACCAAGTGTTTGGAGTGAGAACTCAAAATTCAGAGTCCTCCCCAGGAGGACCCTAATCTACCCTGAAGTCTTGCTGCAGACTACACATAGCATTTACATACTTGTGACCCATCACCCTACCCTGCAGGGGCCTGTATCTGCTTCCTGCCTCAAGCCGCTCCTTCTCTGGATGCCTGCTCTTCGATTCTTTTCCTGTTCACAATTCATTTTCCTACCCTTTGATACCCAAGTCAAACCCAATCTGTTTCCTAAGCCTTCCCAGTCCCCACAGGACTAGGCTGCCCCTTGAAGAGGTACTTCTTGGTACATTTCTAAATGTTCTAACTAGCTCTGAATTACCACTCTGGCCCTTGCTGTTCTTCAGAAAGAGATCCTCAGAATCTTCAAACTAGAAAGAAGCTCATTCAGGACTGTGCAGAAAATAGTTGTTAGGGATGCAGATGTCAAGTGGAAGACGAGGAGAGGGATTGTTATGCCTGTATCTCTTTAAAAAAAAAAAAGATTTATTTATTTATTTATTATATGTAGCTGTAGTGTATTTATTATATTTACACTGTAGCTGTCTTCAGACACCAGAAGAGGGCATCAGATCTCATTACAGATGGTTGTGAGCCACCATGTGGTTGCTGGGATTTGAACTCGTGACCTTTGGAAGAGCAGTCAATGCTCTTAACCACTGAGCAATCTCTCCAGCCCTTTTTTTTTTTCTTTTTTTGTTTTTTTCGAGACAGAGTTTCTCTGTGTAGCCCTGGCTGTCCTGGAACTCACTGTGTAGACAGGCTGGCCTCGAACTCAGAAATCCACCTGCCTCTGCCTCCCAAGTGCTGGGATTAAAGACATGCGCCACCACTGTCCAGTGTGCCTGTATCTCAAGTGGACAAGATTTTACACGTTAGCCTCAATAGAAGCCGGGCCCTTTCTTCTCTAATTCAAAATTCAGTGATAGCTGAGACTGAAAGATAAATCTGAGGGTAGTAAAACCTGCTGAACTTTCCTGAGCCTCCTTTAACATCCTTAGACCTCACTGATACCCCGTAAAAATGAGCCAATAAGGCAGATTTTGGTGGTTACCCCAAGATTTGCTTGATGCTGCTCATGGGCATAGAGAGCCACCCCCTGACGTGCAGGGATGTGAATTCAGGCAGGAAGAGATGAGTCCTAACGGTAGGAAAACCCTGATGAGAACAGACAGGTGGGGGAGGAGATGAGGGAATTAAGGGCTTTGGGCACCGGCCGCCACACGACCTGTCCCAGATTACAGCTCTATGAGGCTGTCCTGCTGGGAAAAGATGACCGCCCAGTGACCCCAAGCAGCAGGGTTTTGTTTCGTACTGTCTGTGATGACAGATTGTGTGGAACCAGAGCCACACCCTGGTCCACGCTCCTATTGTTTGCAAACTGCCAGGCTTTGTAGAATCAGGAATTCACTTTGTATTGTAGGTAGTTTTGAGCTTGAATTACATGTGAAAGGGGTTTTGTTTTGTTTTGTTGTTTGTTTGTTGTTGTTTTATTTGCTTTTTCCAAAGCAGTGAGCTCCTTGTATTGCTAAACCAAGGGCAGATACTATACAATGCTATCCAAAAGATAAGTGATATCAAGATAAGTTTTTAATTCCAGGATTTCAGCCTGATAGACACTGTGGACCTATACCGACTACTTCCATACCAACAGTGCATGAATATGAGTCTCCTTCCATACCAACAGTGCATGAATATGAGTCTCCTGTTCTGGTTGTCTCTAAACTCTGATGACTAAGACTTCTAACTTTAATCCAGTTTATCAGTATTGTCTTTATGGCTAGTCTTTTTCTTTGTGTGTATTTATATACATGTGATACTGGGGATTAGCCAAGGGCTTCTGTCTGCTAAGCAAGCACTCTACCACTGAGTTCTGAGCTCTGTAGCCCCAGCGCTCCTCTTACCTTTATGTTAAGACAGAATCTCACTAAATTGCCCAGGCTAGATTTAGCCTCATTCTATAACAAAGGTAGGCATTGAACTTGTGATCCCCCTGCTTCAGACTTCTGAGTGCTGGGATTATAGACCTGTGCCACCCAGACTGGCTCTGCATCCTTGGTCTTTTGTAAATTTCTTTACCAAGTACCCTATACTCTCAGTAGTCTTTTTTTTTTTTTTTTTTTTGAAACAGAGTTTTTTTGTGTGTAACCACCTACCTGTCCTAGGCCTCAAGTTGTAGACAAGGTTGGCCTTGAACTCACAAGAGATCCACCTGCCTCTGTTTCCTGAGTGCTGGCTGGGATTAAAGGCACCACTCCCCAGCCTTCCCGGCAGTCTTTACCTCCATCTTGGTATCACTGTCTGCAATACCAGAGTGTGATGGTGGACTTGAGCCAAAGGACTCCTATATGGGCGTTGAAGTCCAGAGCAAGAAAAGCATCCTGACCCTGAAGTTTCCCATGGAACAAGGCACTGGGTCGACATGGAGATGATCTAGTACCACACCTACAATGGGGTGCGTGTACCCCATGCTGCTGTCTGAGGCTCCCCGGAACCCTAAAAGCAACCATAAAAGATGACCCAGATCATATTCAAAACCTTTGACATCCAAGCCATTGCATAGCCAAGCAGGATGTGCTGTCCCTGCACAAGCCTGATGGTATCATGAACTCTGGAGACAGAATCACCTTTGCTGCTGCCATGTACCAGGATTACACTCTCACCCACACTGTGCCCATCTATGCAGGCTATGTTCTTACTAAACTGTGCCCTTCTCCAAGGATTGTTCTCTCACCTACACTGTGTCCATCCACGAGAGCTATGCTCTTACCCACACCATCCTGCATCTGAACCTGGCTGTCTTAGACCTGAAAGATTACCCCATGAAGATCTCTTTTTTTCTTTAATTTTCTTTCTTTCTTTCTTTCTTTTTTTTTTTTTTGTTTTTGTTTTTGTTTTTCAAGACAGGGTTTCTCTGTGCAGTCCTGGCTGTCTTGGAACTCACTCTGTAGACCAGGCTGGCCTCGAACTCAGAAATCCACCTGCCTCTGCCTCCCAAGCGCTGGGATTAAAGATGCGTGCCACCATTGCCTGGCTCCCCATGGCTACAGCTTCCACCACTGCTGAATGGGAAATTGTACATGACATCAAGGAGAAGCTGTGCTATGTTGTCCTGGACTTGGAACAAGAGATGGCCATTGCTGCATCCTCCTCCTCCCTAGGGAAGAGCTACTAGCTACCCTACAACCAGGCCATAACTGTTGGCAAAAAGAAGTTCCATTTCATCAAAGCATTCTTCCAGCCTTCCTTCCTGGCTATGAAATCCCGTGACATTCAGAAAACTGTCATTTCTATTGTGGAGTGTGATGCCGGCATCTGTAAAAACCTCCACACCAACTAGTGACGTCTGATGGCACTACCACATACAAACGAACCCAGGCATGATCAACAGGATGCAGATCATCACTGTGCTGGTTTCCAGCTCTATGAAGATCAAGGTCATTGCCTCTCTGAGCACAGGTACTCTGGATTGGCAGCCAAATCCTGACCACACCGTTTACCATCCAGCCGATGTGGATGGACAAGCAGGAGAACAATGAGCCACTTCATGAGCTTCCAACAATGCTTCTGGGTACAGCTTTTCTTGAGAAAACCTAGGTTGTGTAGGAAGACAAACCTAAGACAGCATTGGCATGGCTTTGCCTTTTGTTTTAATTTTTTGTTTTGTTTTCTTCTGGGTGCTTTTGACTCGGGATTTAGAAACTACAACAGTGAGGGCAATCACAGTTGGACAAGCATCCTCCAAGTGTACTGTGTGGCTGAGGAGTAATAGAACATTTTTTTGTTTGTTTGATTTTGGTTTTTGTTTTTTGGAGGGTGTTTTTTTTTGTTGTTGTTGTTTTTCGAGACGGGGTTTCTCTTGTAGCCCTGGTTACAGAAATCCCCCTGCCTCTGCCTCCCAAATGCTGGGATTAAAGGCGTGTGCCACCTTGATGGAACGTTTTTGTTTAACAGTAATTCCAATAAGATACTTGGTTACAGGAAGTCCCTCCTCCTTCCAAAAGCTGCTTCCTACTCTAGAAAGGAAGACGACTCAGGCTGGGTTCTGGCTTCTTGCAAGAGAGGGGATAGTATTGCTTTTGTATAAGTTATATTTATTGCAGATTTTAAAATTTTTTCTGCCTCAATAATTCTTAATTTTTGTTTTATTTTCAAATAGTCAGTCATCATGGCCACCTTCTTTGTTCCCCCAGCTTGAAATCTGAGAAGGCTTTTGGGAGGAGTCCCCTGGGGGTGGGCTGAGATGGTGATACAGCCAAAGGCTTACCTGTGCACAGTCTCGAGTTTAATAAAAGCAAATGCCTTACAAACAAACAAAGAGAAGGATTTATTTTAGAATAAAAAGATGACTCACCTGTTAAGAGCCTTTGCTGTTCTTTCGATGGACCTGGGTTTAGTTCCCAGCACCCACATGGTGCTATAACTCAGTTCCAGGGGATCTGATGCCCTCCCCTAGTCTCTAAAAGCACAAGGCACACACAACATGCAGACAGGTAAAACACTCAATTTAAAAAAAAAAAATGTTTGTTTATTCCAACACGATGGATGGCACATACGCTTTAAGCTTTGTTGTCTTGTCTTTGCCATTCACATCTAGAACTGTAGGGTTCAACTTAGTGCAGGAGGTGAGGGAGAAGCCAGTGTTTTCCAGTTCTGAGGTTCTGTCATGCGAAGCAAGGACGCTACCACTGCATTATATCTTTAGTCCCAAGACTTTCTTTGTTTCCCTCAAGATGGATATCATGTTGATCTGGAACATTTATTGAAAAGTCTTTTCTACTGTTCTACAAAGCAGAATGTCTCATTAGTCACAGGTCTGTATTGTGTGGTCTGCCTCTGGACTTTTCACTCTTCTGGTCCCTGTGAAGGGACTTGTGTCACCTGCTGCACGCTTTGTTCTGTTTGTTGGCTGGTTGATTGGGGGATGTTAGTGTTTGGTTGGTTGGTTGGTTTTTTGTTTTTTTGTTTTTAGTTTTTGAGAAAGGGTCTCACTATGTAGACCTGACTGGCATGGACCTCATTATGTAGCTCAGGCTGGCTTAAACTCACAGATATTCTCCTGCCTCTGTCTGTAGATTTCTGATTGTCTGTCTGTCTGTCTGTCTGTCTGCCTGCCTGCCTGCCTGCCTATCTGCCTGCCTGCCTGCCTGCCTGCCTCTCTCCCATATCCCTCCCCTCTCAACTTTTTTCTTTAAGATTGCCCTGGTGCTGGAAAATGGCTCTGTGCTTAAGAGCACTTTCTGTGCTCACAGAGGACAAAAGTTAGGCTCCAAACCCCATGTTGAACAGCTTACAACTGTCTATATCTCCACCTCCAGGCAACCCAGCATTCTTGCCTCCCTGGGAACCTGTGCACACATCAGCTGTATTCATGCAGACACACATCCAAGTTAAAAGAAACTGTCCTGGCTTTTCTTGGTTCTTTATAATCCATTTAATTTTAGAAATAGCATGCCAATTGACACCAAAAACGTGATAGAATTTTGATTTTTGGGATTTGTAAGTTAGTTTTCGGAGAATTATATATTGAAGTTACTCATCTTCAACCAGGGTATGTGCCTCCATTTAATCTAATAGCTTTTGGTTTTCTTTTTTTCTTATTTCTTTTTTTTTTTTTTTTTTTAGACAGGGTTTCACTGTATAGCCCTGGCAGTCCTGGAACTCACTCTGTAGACCAGGCTGGCCTTGAACTCAGAAATCTGCCTGCCTCTGCCTCTCCAGTGCTAGGATTAAAGGCATATGTCACCACTGCCTGGCTAGCTTTTGGTTTTCTGTATAGAGATCTTATACATACTGTGTTAGATTAAGTCCTTGTTGGTGGATATAATACCAATAAATACCAATTGTCTGGGTTTCTTTAAAGATTTATTTATTATTATTATAAATGAGTACACTGTAGCTGTCTTCAGACACCCCAGAAGAGAGCATCAGATCTTATTATGAATGGTTGTGAGCTACCATGTGGTGGCTGGGATTTGAACTCAGGACCTTCAGAAGAGCAGTTAGTGCTCTTAACTGCTGAGCCATCTCTCCAGCCCCAGTTGTCTATTTTTAATAAGTCACCCTTTGATTTATTTATTTGTTTATTTAGGTTCATGGTAGGGTTTCTCTGTGTAATAGCTCTGGCTGTCCAGGAACTCTCTTTGTAGACCAGACTGCCCTTGAACTCACAGAGATGCCTGCCTCTTTCTCCCAGTGCTAGGATTAGAGGTATGCACCACCAGACCCTACTTCTTTAATTACTTTTTGTTGTTGTTGTTGTTGTTGTTGTTGTTGTTGTTTTAGTTTGGTTTGGTTTTTCCAGACAGAGTTTCTCTGTGTAGCCCTGGCTGTCCTGGAACTCACTCTGTAGACCAGGCTGGCCTCGAACTCAGAAATCCACCTGCCTCTGCCTCCCAAGTGCTGGGATTAAAGGCATGCGCCACCACCGCCTGACCTTTAATTACATTTTTAAAAATTCTTTACATGATTTGTTGTTTGCACATGAGGATACAGTTTACTGTGTGTGTTGACTGTGTATCCAGTATCCTTTATAAATCATGTTACTGATTCTAAGAATTCTGTTCGTAGATGCTTTTGGACTTGGCTGTATAACTGTGTCATGTACAAATAATGGTTGTTTTCCTTCTTTGCGATCTGTATCTGTATTAGCTTTCCCCCTTCTTGCACAAGTTAGCATCTGGTATAATGCTGGACAGAAGAGACAGTGGTCACCGCCAGCCTTGAGAATGTCTTTCGTTATCTCCTGTGGAATGAGGTGTTTGCTGGAGATGGTTAGTTATCCTTTCCTCAGCCGAGGAAGTTGCCTTTTAGCCTATAGAGATGTTGTACTGGCTAGTTTTGTGTGTCAACTTGACACAGGCTGAAGTTATCACAGAGAAGTGAGCTTCAGTTGGGGAAATGCCTCCATGAGATCCAGCTGTGGGGCATTTTCTCAATTAGTGATCAAAGGGGTAGTGCCATCTCTGGGCTGGAAGTCTTGAGTTCTATAAGAGAGCAGGCTGAGCAAGCCAGTAAGGAACATCCCTCCATGGCCTCTGCATCAGCTCCTGCTTCCTGACCTGCTTGAGTTCCAGTCCTGACTTCCTCTGGTGATCAACAGCCATGTGGAAGTGTAAGCCAAATAAACCCTTTCCTCCCCAACTTGCTTCATGGTCATGATGTTTGTGCAGGAATAGTAACCCTGACTAATACAGATGTATACTTTATTTTGTACTTCTTTAAAAAAATTACATTTTATTATTGTGTATATGTGCACATACATGTATACCACAGCATATATGTGGAGGGTAGAGGACAACTTGCAGAAGAACGGCACAGGAATTACCAAGCCAGGACAATAATTAAAAAATAATCTCATAATGTTTTAAGTAAGTTTATAGTTTTCTTTTTTTTTATTTGTTTGTTTGTTTGTTTGTTTGAGACAGGGTTTCTCTGTGTAGCCTTGGCTGTCCTGGAACTCACTCTGTAGACCAGGCTGGCCTCAAACTCAGAAATCCGCCTGCCTCTGCCTCCCAAGTGCTGGGATTAAAGGCGTGCGCCACCACTGCCGGGCAGTTTTCTTTTTCTTTTTTTTTTTTTTTAAAGATTTATTTATTATTATATGTAAGTACACTTCAGACACAGCAGAAGGGGGCATCAGATCCCATTACAGATGGTTGTGAGCCACCATGTAGTTGCTGGGATCTGAGCTCAGGACCTTTGGAAGAGCAATCAATGCTCTTAAATGGTGAGCTATCTTTCCAGCCCCAGTTTATAGTTTTCTATTCATAGCTATCTTGGAGTGCATGCAGCCTGTAGGCTCTGCTTGGACATGCCTGATAATGTAACTTAGACATAAAATAGCCAACGTTGGATGATCTGGGTTTTACTCATTTCTTCTCTGTATAAAACTGGCCACTACATCTTTTCCTTCCAGTTGTAAGGGCCACCACATAGGAGAGTGTGGCCTGAGCCCAGTTCCAAGGACTTGACAGCCTCTGCCTGCCATCTGACTACTTGCTTCTGAGACTGTTCCACCATTCTCTGGCAGAATGAGTGCCCTCGATGGAGTCCCCTTCAAGGTGTCCAAGGGCTTTGTGATGGACACAGAGACCCACCCCGTGCCTGAGCTCAGTGTCCGAGACTGTAGAGAGCTCCTGCTGGGCACAATGGTAGGTGAATTTGAGTGTCTAGCTTTGTCCTTGGATCTGACCTTTGAGGCTGAGCCCCTGGGGCCTGTCTTGTGATTGTAAAAGGAAGCTTGGCTTGCTTTCCAATAGTCTAGGGAGTTTGAAAATAAGTTCGATGGAGAAGGCTGTGTCTGGGTGATGAGGTTGTTTCCCTAGGTGAGTTGAGAGCTGTGTGAACTGCTTGGCACTGCCAGGATATTCTGGTTCGTCCCCTCTTCTCATCAGCTGTTAGAGTCCTTCTTGATAAGACTATCCCAGAATCCTCTGTTAAAAGTACAAGCAGCTAGCTAGCTGGATACACACCTTTAATCCCAGCACTTGGGAGGCAGAGGCAGGTGTAGCCTGGTCTCCAGATCAAGTTCTCAAACAGCCAGGGCTACACAGAGAGACCCTGTCCAAAATAAGTGCAAGTAGCTCTGAGGACACATCAGGAGGGGTTAGTAGTCCACAGACTGAGCACACTGCTGGAGGCCTGAAAGTTTCTTGTTCTGCAGGGTTGGTGTCACAGATAACCCCCCAGGATAAAAAAAAAATGATTTAGCTTTCTATGGAGTCAAGTTTACTTAAAGGTTTAGGGGAGAGATCTATGTTGCATTTATACTGAAACGTAGGGCTGTGACAGTAGCTAAGGTGTAAGAGTCACCCAGGTCATAGCATAGCTGTATCATAGCGTAGACACAGATTTTAAAAATTAAAGTTCCCAGGAACTTTGAAGCTGGTCTGGGGCTCCTGGGCATGGTAGTACAGGCTACTCAATCCAAGCATTCAGGAGGCCAAGGCAGGAAGAGCTGGGTTCCCATCCAGCCTGGGCTATATAGTGGGGCACATGTCAATAACAAAACAGTAATGAAGAGGAGTTCAGCTCTTACCAGTTTTGCTCATGAGAAACCTGAGGTCCAGAGATTTATTCAGCAGTTGCTGGATTTTTGAGACAGGGCTTTGTGTAGCCCAGGATGGTCTTAAATCACTATGAGGCCAAGAACCTTGAACCTTCTGGTTTCCTGCCTCTGCTTCTCAAGGTCTGAGTTCACAGGTGTGCACAGCCATGCCCAGTCTGTGTGGTGCCGGGGTTGGAACCCAGAGCCTTGTGTGCGCTAGGCAAGCACTCTGCCATCGGAACCAAGCCCCCAGACCACAAGAACTCTAGTGGGGTGTTTTGAGGTAGCTGTTGCTCAGTGACATATTGAATGCCGAATGTTTTATTTTTATCTTGTGTGTGCACTCAGTTTTATTTTCTGTGCGTTGATGTTCTGCCTGCATGGTATGTCTGTGTGACAGTGTCAGATACCCTGGAACTGGAGTTACAGAAAGTTGTGAGCTGACATGTAGGTGCTGGGAGTTAAACCAGGGTCCTTTGGAAGAGCGGCCAGTGCTCTTAACCACTGAGCCATCTCTCCAGCCCCGAGCGGAGGGTTTTTAAATATTGGCGTTTTACTGTGATTACTTTAGTAATTCATCACTTGATTTGTCCTTCTTGCCAGGGTTTACCACTAAATCATTATGATGTCTGCTGGCCTCAGAAATATCTGTAAGGGAGGATGGGAGTGGGCTCTGAGGATACCTGAAGTTTAGAGCCAGGAAATTTCCCCAACTAGCAATGGATCAGGGTCCTCAAGCCAGCACTGAGGGCTATGGCTCGATGGCCGTGGCTTGCACAGCTGAGCCTCATGTCGTTCATCTCTCTGCAGTATGACTTCAGCCTGGAAAAGAAGGCTCTCTTCTGGGTGGAAGCAGCCATCCAAGGATCTTGCTCCCATCAGTGCAATGACCTGGGGATTGCATCAGCCCCTCCAGCCTGGTTCTTACTGGTCAGTCCAAACTACAGTCAGGTGCCCGCACCTGCTGAAATCAGAGACCCAGAAGCTGGACTGCTAGAACCTCCTGAGGAAGAGGAGGAGGAGGAGCAGGAGGAGCAGGAGGAGGAGCAGGAGGAGGAGCAGGAGGAGCAGGAGGAGCAGGAGGAGCAGGAGAAGGAGGAGGAGCAGGAGGAGGAGCAGGAGGAGGAGGAGGAGGAGGAGGAGCAGGAGGAGCAGGAGGAGGAAGAGGAAGAAGAAGAATCAGAAGAGAAGGGGGATGAGGAAGACGCCTCCTCTGCCAGCGAGGAGGGCATGGACTCCAGCAGCCCTCAGCCCGGCTCCCCTACAAGCCATCGTCGCTTCTCCCTGGATGTGCTGCGAAACATGAGGTCTGAGCTGGCTGATGCCAGGCGGCGGCTCTCGGAGAGTAGACTAGCTGCGTGTCCTCGAGCCCTCCTGCACCGCTTCCGTGGCCACCGCCCTCTGAGCCTGAGTGCTAGCCAGGCTCCAATCCCTGGCCCAGCACTGCAGCCCCCTGACGTCTCCGAGCTGCCCCCACGACCCTCCACCGCCGACGCCATGCCTCCATTGCGGAGCCACAAGCCCACAGTCGCTGTAAGAACTCTCCTCCAAGGCCACAGACTCCAAGCCAAGGCCCCCAGGTTAAGGGTCCTCAACCTAGGGTCCTTCTTTGCTTTTCATCTGCTCCCACTCGGCCCTGTGGTCCTTCCTGCAGCCTAGTATATTCTACCCGGAGGCTCTCCCTTCTCTTGATTTCACACAGGGGTGCACATCACAATAATTAATATAACCGTAGTTTCTAGTCCCATCTTTCTCTTGCAATGGAATATGAATTCTTTTAGGCGCATAGTGGGATAACATTCATTTTTGTTTCCTGGGCACCTAGCAGTAGGCCCTACCGACAGGGGGCGCTCAATGAATGCCTGTTGAAGACTCAGATCTAAGGTTTCCCACAGAGAAGGCTGTAGAAGCTGGTGGCTCAATCAAGAAATATTCAATTGCTTCCCACAAGACACCCATAGGACAAAGATGTCAGGAGGATGTGGAGAGAGGCCGAGGCTTGGTTGTGAGATCAGTTTTTGACAGGCAGGGCTGATGTAGCTGGGAAGTCCAGGGCAGAGGGAGTACAAAGTTCCCAGTGAAGAAATGAGCCCAGAATCCAGAGAAACTTAAGCTTTGGGCAGCTCACACGTGCCCAAATTTGCATATATATTTTTCTTTTAAGTGACACCCCACCCCATTGCCACCCTCAATGAGTAAATTTCGGAGTTCACATGACCCGGATCCAGGGAAGACTGAGGTAGATCCAGACTGGTAGAAGAATACAGTGCTCTGACACAGCTTCGTGGCCCACAGTTAGACTGAGGTGTGGGCTGGAGAGATGGCTCAGCAGTTAAGAGCACTGACTGCTCTTCTAGAGGTCCTGAGTTCAGTTCCCAGCAGCCACATGGTGGCTCACAACCATCTGTAATGGGAGCGGATGCCCTCTTTTGGTGTGCCTGAAGACAGCTATAGTGTATGAATGTATATTAAATAAGTATTTTTAAAAAAGAAAGAAACTGAGGTGCTATAGAATAAGACCAAGGAGAAATTAAACCCAAAAGACCGAGTCTGGAAGTCTGGCTAGGTTGCTGGACCACTCTATGCCACCGTCTCTACTTATAACGTGGGTCAGCTTGAGAGAGGAGGGGTTTTGAGAGCTGGACAGATGCCAGATGTTGATGGCTCTTTTCTGATTAAGATCAATTTAATTAGCAGAACGTGGTGGCACAACTCAGGAGACTGAAGCAGAAGGATTGCCAATATGAGGCCAGTCTTGGCTACATAGTTATGAAACAAGATACTATCTAAAAAAAATCAACTTGAGGGGCTGGTGAGATGCTCAGCAGATAAGAGCACTGACTGCTCTTCCAGAAGTCCTGAGTTCAAATCCCAGCAACCACATGGTGGCTTACAACCACCTTTAATGAGATCTGACGCCCTCTCCTGGTACGTCTAAAGACAGCTACAGTATACTTACATATAATAATAAATAAATGTTTGGGCTTGAGAGAGCAGGGTTGACTCAGAGTGAGCAGAGGTCCTAAAGTCAATTCCCAACAACCAGATGAAGGCTCACAACTATTTGTACAGCTACAGTGTGTACTCATATACATAAAATAAATAAATAAATCTTTAAAAAAAATCAACTTGAGGAAGACTAGGGGAGCAGAGCTGGGGCAGGAGGATGAGGCAGAAGGAAACGGGGCAGACAGTAGCTAAGAGTCTCTCAAAGACAAGTGATAGCACTGCTGGGATCTGAACGTTCCCCAACTTAGAGTTGAAAGGAGGGGTCATAGCAGAGAATCCCCGAGACAGTGGTGGCAGTGGGGAATTCACACGCCCCAAACACGCACCAGAACCCCGAGGACAAAGCAGCACCTGGTTTTCCCTCAGGGGAGGGAAGAGGTCGGAAGGTGTGCCACCAACACCCCGCTAGTTTGATTCTAGCTGAGAAACCCTTCCTCATGATGCCAGCCAAACACAGGAATGTCTTCAAGCTACCTTCCGTAGGGCAGCATTTGCCTAAGAGCCGGCATGCTGAGTTCTGTCCTGGTGGGCCTAACTTAACCAAACTACCGGAGAGTGTGGCTGGGGAAACGAACGGTCCCTCTCACTAAGTTACTGGCTATGGCGGCCTCAAGGTGGGTTCATATCACAAATGTCCACTCTGTGTTGGGTCACTGACTTCTCTGAACCTGTTTTTTTGTTTTTTTGTTTGTTTTTGTTGTTTTTGTTTTTAATTTTGTTTTTTTTTTTTTGTTTTGTTTTGTTTTTTGAGACAGGGTGTCTCTGTATAGCCCTGGCTGTCCTGGAACTCACTCTGCAGACCAGGCTGGCCTCAAACTCAGAAATCCACCTGCCTCTGCCTCTCAAGGAGGCATTAAAGGCATGCGCCACCACTGCGTGGCTGAACCTGGTTTTCAATTTGTGACATTCATATTTTCTCTCCCTCCCTCTCTCTCTCTCTTCCTCTCTCATCTCTGAGACAGGAACTTATGTAGCTCAGGTAGATCTCAAACTTGCTACGTATTGGTAGCTGAGGATAACCTTGAACAATTTTTATCCTCTTGCATCTGGGATTGGTATACACTGCCCAGCTCTGTGTATGAGACGCTAAGGACTGAACCCAGGACCTTATGCATTTTAGGCAGGCATGCTACCAACTGAGCTTTTGTCTTTTGTCTTTCTTCCTCATCTGGCCTCTCACTATGCTACCCAGGCTCAATTGAATTCCGGGAGTCAAGCAATCCTCCTGCCTCAGCTCCCGAGTAGCTATGGTTACTACCACATCTAGGCTACCGATCATATTTCATTTGCAGTGTCGAAAGGCCTAAGTGGAACGGTAGCTTTTGCTGACAGCCTCTGCACACTGAGCCCTTCGCTAATTAATCACCTTGCTCTCACTCTGATTTATGCCTCCTCACAGTCTGACGAGATAGTTCTAAGATGGCTATGTTGACATCTGAGAAAGGGAACAGAGACTGAGAACTGGAGCCTGCAGGACCCAACGCTCTCCACAGTGTAGCAAGTAGGACACAAAGCCACATCTTAAGATGTTTGGGCCAGGCAGTGGTGGTGCACGCCTTTAATCCCAGCACTTGGGAGGTAGAGGCAGGCAAATTTCTGAGTTTGAGGCCAGCCTGGTCTACAGAGTGAGTTCCAGGACAGCCAAGGCTATACAGAGAAACCCTGTCTCGAAAAAACAAACAAACAAACAAACAAAAAAGATGTTTGGCCCAGCTGACTGTGACCTCCTGTAGTTACTGACATGCTATCCTGTCTGTATTTCAGTCTCTCAGCCCATACACCTGCTTGCCACCTCTTAGGGAGACACCCCAGCCCCTTGTCTCCTGTAGACTGCATCCTGATTCAGCACCTGACCTGCTGTCTGCCCTGACCAAAGAAGAGCAAGACCTCATCGGGCCAGTGGTTGCCTTGGGCTATCCCCTGGGAAGGGCCATCATGGCACTGCAGAAGACAGGGAGGCAGAGCCTGAGCCAGGTGAGTGGACCCAGGGCTGAGGGGCTGCGTGCTAGAGCCAGCAAAGGTCAAATGGCTTTTTACCTCTGACTTGAAAAAGGTCTTGCTGCCTCTCTCCCCCTCTCCTGTGTCCCCTCTTGCAGTGCTACGGATCAACCCAGGGCCCTGCACATAGTAGGCAAGCTCTCTCCCACTGATCTAGAGGCCTGGCCCTTGATCCCATCTCTTTGGAGGTAGAACCTCAACTTGGCACACATTACCAAGTTAGTGATTGAATTTTTAGGCCTCATTGCTCTCTCTGTCGTGTGCGCAGGACAGACACACAGACGACAGCCAAGATCCTTCTGCAGCCATACTTTATTCCATCTTCCAGAGGGCGACCCCCCATACCCCAAAAGCACTGTTTATATATGCCCTGGAGTGGCATGCTCATCTCTGATTGGCTGTTTGCTCAGGAGCACAATACGCCCGGGCCGGCTCGTGAGTTGGCGGTCTTTGTCCCTAGGCACATGCGCAGTTTATCTGTAAACTTGGGAGAGCACTAGATGTCAACGCCATCTGCTGGCTATCACCGCTCACTGCGGCTTCTAACATCTCTCTTCCACAAGACTTCCCAAGGAATCCCTATGGCCATTTAAGGATCCCCAGGGTCAAATTCTATCTTAGTCCATGCACCAAATACAGAAGTTCTGAAGCTTTAAGTAAGTGGTCAGGAACCTCTCTAGAACTGTCCAATAGGACAGTCTCTAAGAGAATGTGTATATATGTGTTTGTTCATGTATGTGCTGATGTGCGTGTGTATGCAAATATGTGTAAAGACATACAGAAATAAGTCCACCTCAGGTATCTTCCTCAGATACTATCACACCTTTTTAGATAGTCTCTTACTTCTAGGTGATGTTTGCTGACTCAGTCCAGTGATTGGCGATACTTGACAACTAGGCCACATTTCTTCAAAAAAAACTAGTCCAGTTAGCATCAAGGTCACCCAGGGCTGAGCCTTCAAACTGTATCCAGTCATTTCCACCTCGCAGACTAGTCCACGTTTAAAGGACTAAGACTCCTCCTTCACAAGCCGTCAGCTCTGCCGGGCCCTCCATCTCCTTAGCTGTGAAAGGGGTTGAGGTTGGGGGTGAATGGCTTTCAGATGTGCTGAGAGCCAGGTCTTCGTGCCCCACAGTTCCTCTCTCAGGAGCACCCACCCGGCTCTGTGCTTCTGCAGCTCCAGGCAGCCTGGTCTTAGCTGCTGCTTGCTGAAGCTTCCTGTGCTGGAACAAACAAACCAAGAGCTCCAAGAGTTTGAAAACCACATGGCTAGGCGATCTGTGCTCTTGCCAGCCCTGAAGGTCAGCAGAAACCCGACCTCCTTCTTCCCAGACACACACATGGTTCTCACGGCCTAGAGCCTTCGGCGGGCACCTGTCCCCTATAAAGCCTGCTTTGATTTGCCCAGCACTGGCGTAGTCTCCTGTGTCTGGTTTATCTCCTCCACTAAGCTGTGAGTTCCTTGACGGTAATTCTTAATTCGGTAGTTCTTAATTCGTGTTATGCACATGGCATGTTTATTGTGCTCCTTAGCCTCCCCTGCTAATGTAGTGGTGACTGACTATCCTCCCACCGTGGGACAGAAGGCAGTGGGCACAAAATCCCCCCTGAAGCCCTGTGCACTGCACTGGGTGGGTAGAGCCTAAGAGCCCCCAGTAAAGACAGTTCTTCAGAAAGTCCTCCTGGGAGGAGAATGAGGCCAGCCTTGGATGGGGAGTTGGACAGAGGCCTGGAGAAAAGGAGAGACCTGAAGCTGTGGCAGGCCAGGGTGTGGGGAAAGGCAGCATATTTGTTTTGGAGACATGGTTTCATGTGGCCCCACTAGACTCAAACTCACTATGTAGCTAAGAGTGATCTTTAACTTATTAGTGTGTGTGTGTGTGTGTGTGTGTGTGGTCTAGTGTGGTAGGTATTTGTACATATGTGTATGCAAATGCAGATACTCATGAGTGCATGAGAGCCAGAGAAAATACCCTGGTCTGTCATTCTCTGCTCTGTTCCCTTGCGACTGTACCCAGGGCTAGGCTGGCAGCCAACAAACCCCAGGAGTTCTGCCTCTGCCTCCTACAGTGCTGAGGTTTTAGGCCCGCATGTGGCCGCATCAGATTTCTATGTGGGGGCTGGGCACTTGAACTCGCTCGGGTCCTCATATTTATGATGTAAGCACTCTTGCCCACAGAGCCAACTCCTCAGCCTTGACCTTGACCCTCCTGCTTCCACCTCCCCAGTGCACCATCATTCCCAGTTATGTGGTGCTGGGGACTGAACCTCGTCCACAGGAGGCAAGCGCTCTACCAACTTAGCTACCTTAGGGCAACATTTAGTTTGTTTTTCGTTGTCTGTGTTTTGAGTCAGGCCTTACTATATTACTGGCTAGCCTCAAGCTCCCTGTGTA
>JADRCD010223681.1:7363-22406 GCA_019843815.1 Montemys delectorum
GGAGGAGGAGGAGGAGGAGGAGGAGGAGGAGGAGGAGGAGGAGGAGGAGGAGGAGAAGGAAAGGCAACACTGTACCACAGACTCAAAGATTCCTGAGACAAACATGCTAAGACCCACAGATGACTGACTTGGGACCTTCCAGGGACAGATGAACTCTCTTGCCAAAGCCAAATGGCTACTGTATTTGGAGAAATTTACATGATAATAAGGAAAACATGATGTCTGTGTAGATTAATCAAAAGTCTTTAAAACCAATGTTAATATCCTCACAAACTGTACAGTCTAGTGAACAATTAATTGGTTCAATAATCCCTGGTCATCTCTCATCATTCTTCTGGCTAATGTTGTGCTGCTCCTCTTGCCTGTGTAGTGTTTTATTTTGATGCTTCCACCCCACCCAAAATTTTCACTACAAATAACACTAGACAATCACTCCAATGACACATCTCCTTTAATAAATAGAAAAGGAGGAGCTACGGGTCACATTTGCCCAGAACAGAGTTCTCCATGCTAAGGAGATTCCTAGAGGCCTGAGGGTTTAGCTACTAAGCTTCCCTTCCCAGACATTCCTCCTTGCAAAGGTATTTAATCTTGGATCCACTCTGAGAGGTATGGTATGTATCCATTTTCCACAATGAACAACCAATAAACAGTTTGGGGCCAAGGACTCTCTTTCATCAAGAACCACCGTGGGGAGCATGGAGCAGAGCCACTGCCTAAATCTCCTGAAGGTTCATCTGAGCCCCAGACAATCACAGTTACCTTTGACAATTAGCTAAAACAGAGCTCCCAGCCCTGGCCCGAGGCTAGACTCCGCTACTTTGGGCCCGCAACAGTCCTGGCTTTGTTGCGGGTTGTGGATTGCCCCCCCCCCCCCCCCCCCCCACACACATACTTTGTTCCTGATGTCTCTGTGTGATTTTCTAGCAGCGACTAGAAGACTGGAAGTTAGGGAATACCAGCTTGGGCTTTCTCACACCTCAGATTGCACTTTTTCTGCCCTGGAGTGGTGTTGCTGTGGGTTCCCTGAGCCAAGCAGCAGCTTTGGAATAAGCTCAGTCAAGCTCCTCCGCATTTAGCCTCCATGCCCTGTGGCAGGGTGGACTTTGGACCCACAACTGCCCAAGCAGGCAAGGTGCAGAGCCTGCTCTGTGCAGCCCTCAGACATCAACATGGCCCCAGGGGGCAGCCCAGACCATGGGCCCAGATGTGGCCCTCAGAGGCAGCATGGGCCAGGACATCACTAAGGCCTCAGGTGGCAGTGCAGGCTACTCCCATCAGGCTGTTCCTCACCACTATCACCTTTCCAGTTCCACCTCTTTTCATAGTGCCCAAACCATTCCACTTCTTTTTCTCTCCCATTTTTTTCCCCACATACTTGCTCATTTTGGTGGTGCCTGGGTGGGGGTAAGTGATTTGTTTATTCAATAATTTAAGCTTAAGCAGTAGCATTTACTACTTTGATGAAGAAAAAAATTTTAAAATTTGCTTTTATATTAAGTTCCTGGGTGTACTAATTTCTGTTCATATTTTTAATTTTATTTTTAAAATCTGTTATGTTTATTTATTTTGTGTGTGTGAGTGTTTTGCTTGCATGTATGCATGTGCAACACTTTTAGGCGGTGCCTGGGAGGCCAGAAGGCTGCACTAGACACACTGGAACTATAGTTACTGAGGGTACTGAGCTGCAGTGTGGGTGCTGCGGCTCAAACTCCTGGGTCCTCTGGAAAAACAGCAAGTTCTCTTAACTGTTGAAGCATCTTTCCAGCCCCTGCTTTAAATTTCATCTTATTGATTTATTCCTTTATTTGGTTATACACAATTTTATTATAATCTTATAACAGTGCTGGCTGAATTATGTACAGGATTTTTTTCCATGAATGATTTAATTTTGCTCATGACTTTTCCATGCATTTCACAATTGTTCTATCAGCCTTTAGAAATTACTATCAATACTTCCCTTAAACAACAATCAAATGTGTGAAGCAATGTAAGGTCTCCATGCTTTCATAATTCTGATTCTTCAGAATCTAAAATTGTTGTGTGTTGTTCCATCTATTTAGAGATACTTCTGTTTATGCTTTATTGGATTCTCCATCCATATGTATTCATTAAGCTTCATGAATGAATAGACAACATGTCTTACTATTGCAAATGCTTTAAGAGTATTTTTTTTAACTTGGGGAAAAGCCCTGAGTTTAGCTTTAATTAATTTATGGTTTTTGAAGTAAAATAAGAAATAACAAGTGACAATACTGGATATTGTGTTCTCTTCTGGTTTTGTAATTATATCTTGTCATCTATAGACTAAAGATTACAGAAATACATTACACTGGATAACATAACTACTGGCCTTTGATGGAATGTCTTCAAAGCTTCACCAATGTAGTAGATACCAGGTGTAAATCATACTGCCATGTTTGAAAAATATATACTGTAATGAACTATGATTTGTTTTTAATGTTGGATGTTGAATCTTATTAACTATAATTTCTGTGTTATAGCCATAAGGGATCTACTTGGAGAGCAGAAGGTATTGAAAGCACTCAGGGTATGAAGAGTCTGATGCCATAATAATAAGCTTATGTAGCTATTGGAAGACCAAATAAAGATCAGGGAGTTTGTGACCCAAGAGCCTGTGACTTAGTCGTTGTTCCATTGCTGTGAAGAGACCGCATGACTGTGGAAACTCTTATAAAGGTAAACATTTAATTGGCTTGCTTACAGTGTCAGAGGTTTAGTCCACTGTCATCGTGAGAGGAATCATGGTGGCTTACTGGGAGACATGGAGGTGAAGAAGCAGCTGAAAGTTCTACCTCTGAATCTGAAAGCAGCAGAAAGAGATGTTTTGACAGCCCCAAGCCTACCCCCAATGGCACACTTCCTCCAACAAGGACACACCTCCTAATCCTCTTCAAGTAGTTCCACTACCTGATAACTAAGCATTCAAATAGATGAGCCTCTGGGGGCCATTTGGGGTACCCATGAACTCCTCAGTTTGCTCCTTTGTCAGTCTGTGGTGGCCTCCAGATGCCAATACTCCCTTCTTCCTGGAAAGCTCATCAGCAGAATCATCTTTGGCCTGGAAGGCAGCTCTTGGATTCTCCTCTGCCTGGCGCCCATGACAAAGAGCAGAGGCACTGCCAAAGGAACAATTATGCAACCCAAATCGTTATTTCTGGAGATGACCATGATGAAGTCTGTTAAATTTCCTCAATATATCAAGCTATTTTTAAAGTTACTTTGCCT
Source organism: Montemys delectorum (assembly GCA_019843815.1). Classification (NCBI taxonomy): domain Eukaryota; kingdom Metazoa; phylum Chordata; class Mammalia; order Rodentia; family Muridae; genus Montemys; species Montemys delectorum. The sequence continues at coordinate 10,613 of JADRCD010223681.1, forward strand.
GGGAATATTTTAAAACATATTATCAATTTTCATTTGTAAAAACTTTATTCTTATTTAGCATGATATTTTCCATTCTATTTATGAAAGAGCTTAGCAGCAGTTCCATTGTGCTGTGAGACCCTTGTTTGATTTTGCTTCAGACAATGCATTGACAAAGCTTCGATCTTTCTGTTATGCTCTTTTAAAAAGATTATCTCTTTTGTTTTCAAGCTAATTTGTGTTCTTAAAGAACTCAGATTTACCACATAAGAATTACTTGTTTCTTGAAAGTCACAAACAAATGATAAATATCTCTGGTCTGGATCCAATACACACACCTGCCACACAAATACTTCTATTGCTGAGTGCAAAAACACATACATTTGTAAGCCCAAGGACACAGTGTCTGAGTCAAGCTAATGATATGAAAATGCTAATGACTAGATTTATTAGAAGGTTCAAATTTTGAAGACAAAGGAAATATTCTACATTTCTTTTATGTAACGTCAAGTTATTTAGTCAACAAAAAGGGTTGTGGAATGGCACCGTGTCCAGCATGGATGACAGCAGGTTGGCTTAAGCAACAGAACAAAAAGAGCAAAGATGGCAGCTCAAATCTTAGGTGAGGGATTTACATTGGCGCTATAAAAATATTTTAGGGAAGAAAAAGATCATCAAAGTCCAAACTTATTCTATGTCTTTGGAATTGAGAAAAAAAGAGAGAGATTGATTTGAGGACTTGTGAAGCAGTTGTTACTAGGAACAAATGGTGTTTTATTTGCATGTGGGTTGAAGAGAAAGGGCAGAACGGAAGAGTGGTTAGAGATATCTAGGGGCTAGGGATGCAACTCCCCAGGTAGAGCACTTGCCTACAATGAACTATATTTTCATCCCTAACACATCACACAAACCCCACTATGTTGGACGACGGGATTAAGGATGAATTCCTGACATGCTCTACTGCTGTGAGGAGACATGGTAAGACAACTTATAAAAGAAAGCGTTGAACTGGCTGTTTGCTAACAGTTGCAAAGTGTTAGTCATGATTAACCATCATGGATGGGAGCTTGGTGACAGGGAGGCATGGTGAGAAGTAACAGAGAGCTCACATCTTATCTGAGAAGTGGAGATAGAGACAGAGTGAGACTGAGCCTGGCTTTTGAGACACTGAAGTCCACCCCCAATGACACGTCTTCCCTTACAAGGCCACACCCAATCCTTTCCAAACAATTCCATTCAAACATCCAAATATATCAGCCCATGGGGTCATTCTCACCCAAACCACTACATACACAAAGGAGAAAAATCAGACTTGTGGAATTCAAAACATAATTTTATGTTGACAAAGACTTTGAGGTATCTGCCAGTAAATTGCAAAACTGCCAAGTAGATGGTTCAAACTCTGGATGGGAACTTGGGTTTGAGAGATGAAGACATGGATCTGGGAATCATTGGTAGACAAGACTGAAAAGATCTGAATCAAATTCCCCAGGAAGAAGGAACAGAGAGAGGAGAGGTTAAGGCCACAACAGAGAAGGTGCCAACATTTAAGTGGTTGAAGGAGGAAGAGTTAGTGGAGGAGACTGAGAAAAAGCAGCCTGATAATTAGAACCAGGAGAGTGTGGGATCCCAGGAGCCACATCAGGAGAGAAAGAAAGTGTTCAAAAGAAAAAACAGCCATAGAGTCATGAGACATAAGAACTCGATTCCACAGCAAGTAGTCATCCACAGAGTATTGTGGAAGGGGTGCATGGAATCTTCTGGAACACTGGGAAGTTGGGGAAGTAAGGAAAGTCTGGGAAAGATATATGTTTTAAACAGATACTAAATGCATCCTTGATGCCTTTCAATTCATATTTTGTTTTATCATTATTCCAGGCAAGTGTATGAATTCTGTATACCACTGACTGAAATCTGACACAGTGAATAAATGCACATAATCAACAAACATTAAAGAAAGTACACTCACCTTAAAGACCCCTAGTGGGTTTTGTCCTTTATTATCATCTAAAAGAAAATGTACCTAACGTAAATGAAATGTTCTGTCCCTGACTCACAATTATTATTATGAGAATTAACAAAATGTAATTAATTAAGTGGGGCAAAGCAGTAACCATTCTCTTTTGTATCTCTAGATTCTGGTAAAGGGGTTAGAGTCTTATAAGAGCTTCTAAATTAACAAGGTGGTTCATACCTGCAATCCCCGCTCTTAGAAGCCTAAAGTAGGAGGAGGAAGAGGAGTTTAAGGCAATCTGCAACACCTGCATAAAGTGACTAAGAGACTTTCATCAGCCTTTGCTATACCAACTCCCTGATAGCCAGTCTTCACGTGACCATCAGTCTTCATGTGACCATCTTCATGTGACCATCCCCACGCCGCTGGAACTGCAAAACATTCCACAGGAGCTGAGTCTCCATCTACTGCATGCTGTGAAGATCAGCAAGGAAAAATGCTACATTGTAACAAGGGTTAAGTTAAGGATACAGCTCAGCCGTAGAGCACTTGACTGGCATACATGTGGTCCTGAGTTCAATCCTTGGCACTGTAAAAACAAACAAACCTCATGATTTGAAACTGTGCTGCTTTCTTTTGAGAGACACCTTTGAACTTGTCATTCTGGCTATTGAATCTCATCCACTTTGCCATTTCTGAGCTGCTTGGGGTCACCTCCACACAACCTTCCAGAATTGCCTGTCAGTTTTGTGATCAATGAGCAAAGTCCTCACATGGTTTTTCTGGGATTCTTTACAGTTTTAATACAGCTTTAACAGGCATAGCTGTTTTTATTAATGTTAAGATCTATAAGAGTTGGGATATATCATAACATCATATTCTTCTCTGTAGAACCCCCAGTGATTTACATATTCTTGTTAAAAAATACATGTCACTGGTACTAAAAAGCAGTTAAATGGAAACCTGATTACAAAGTAACTGTCATTGATTTCATATGGTTCTGGCTGCCCACCATTCCGCTTGTCTCCACTGTGTTTAATCTGATCTGATACCATTAAAATATTATCCTCAGGGGAACTCATGGGGAGTCAATGTTAAGATTAAAACCATACGTTAAAGATGTTCTTTGCCCACACTTTCTGTGTGTTCCTAACAAATGCAAGGGCTAAATAGAATCCATTCTCCCTTTCTATATTGCACTCCTCACTATACCAGGACAAAATGCATGCTGGGAATGCATACTCATGACTCCTAGGAACTTATTTAGAAACGCATTTTTGTTGCTTTTTGAGCAAAGGAAGCTAAATTGCCTCTCTCTCTCTCTCTCTTCTTCTTCTTCTTCTTCTTCTTCTTCTTCTTCTTCTTCTTCTCCTCCTCCTCCTCCTCCTCCTCCTTCTTCTTCTTCAGAGCTGAGTCATCTGTTATACTAAGGCCCACTTGTAAATTTCAGGCAACTGTTGAAAATGAACCAGAATAATGGAGTTATCTTCCTGCAGTGAGGTAACAGGGGGAAAGGATCAAGTAAAAGCACCCCACTCTAGGAAGAACAGGATTCCTACGCCCCTCCTTTAAGTGGGAGGCTAACAGCTCCACTAGAATGTTTATTATTTAAATTCTAATTTACATAGACCTCAGACAGAATTCATTATGAAAACAAATATAAAAGCGTGAAATCTAAGGAAGATAAAGAGGTAAATTTTTATAATATCAACACTGAAGATTTTTAAATATGTTTACATTTACATAGCTTTTCTAAAAAAGGGAAAATGGAAAAATGGTGAGAGCTAAGAGTGAAAGAAGCCAATAGCTGGCCCGACCACATATGGAAGCGCGCCTTGAGGCTCAGCAAGGCTGCGTCGGGTGGCTGTCAACTTACTTGTGTTGACTGCTGTGTCCCTTCAGTGATTTTTAAATTACTTTCCCCCAGGTTTATGAGGCATAGGGGACTGTAAAAATTATTCTAAACATTAGCAAGAATATGAACTGTAGAAAATAAGGTGCGTATGTCATGACTAATCTAGTTTTTTAAAAATACAGACTCTTAAATGCTTCAAAATGTGGGTTTAGACTACATGATGATTTCACATATTTATCAGCATTATTATTACCTTCTATATTGATGATATGTGCAAATAATACAGCTTTCGGGGGAAATATAGCTCTCTAGCTAATATTTAAATGTCATACTTTTAAAATTGCTTTATAAGTCTTAAAAGTATTTCTCTGAAGAAAACATCTTTCATTGAGAGTGGCTTAAAAGATAGGGAGATCTCCCCCACAGTGTCGAAGTGTTGGTTTCTGTAGGGCACTGCCATTGCAACCCGTTTTCTACATTCTCCACTTTGCTCCTTGGTTGTTTCAATAGAACCCACGAATGCAGATTCTTCAGCCCAACCCCCCTCAGTAGAATAAGAAATAGTGCTTATGACTGCTTATGCATGCTGCAAACTTCTGGCAATTAATTTCAATTAAGTTATTTACAAGGTGTGCCACTGCTAACTTTGTGCCCAGATGTTTCACTTGGCAAAAACGCAGCGGCCACCAATGAAGTTGGTTTCGGCAACAATCACTCATTGATGGGATTTTCACAGTGAATTCACAGCACCTTCATAACACCAGCATATGATGTCATCACCCTGCCCCTCATCCCAACCATAAAAATGCCAATACAAGTTACAACAAATGACTGCGGGCGATGGCTGAGTTCTAGAGTGGCTGCGTCGAACACCTGGGCTCTGCTGGAATCTAGCAGCTTTCAAAGCTTCGTTACCAGATGTTTGTGGAACAATTTATGCATGTATGGAAAACATACATTACTTTTTCATTTGCGTGAGTGATTACCAGAACTTTGGAAGTAGTGGAAACATGGCTTTCTTTTCTTTTTAAAAGACTAATGAAAGTTTACTAGGGACATACTTTTTAATTAAAATCAGCATTGTTAATCTTAACCATTAAGGGTTGAATCTGCATAATAATATTTTTAAGTAGTTGTTCAGATAATACATTTTTTAAAGTAAATTAAGTACTGGGGTTGTAACCTTGAGGAAGAAAATAAAAACCTATAAAGGTTTTATTAATTTTTTAAATCAGCTATTAACCATCTCACTGTGTTTATTAATTTTGCATGTTAGGATACTATTTAATAATCATGCCTTACTTCTCTTAACTATTCTCTATGCTCTTCATGTAAGACAAGAGAACGTTGGGCTGACACCTCAGTGACTAAGAACCCTCGCTGTTCTTCTAAAGGATAGGAGTCTAGCAGCTAGCACCTACTTTAGGCAGTTCACGGTCTCCTGTAACTCTAGCTCCAGGGGATCCAACGCCCTCTTCTGGCCTCTGTGGGCACTGCACTCATATGCATATACCTCCACACAAATACACATGTGACTAATAATAATAATAATAATAATAATAATAATAAATAGTGACAAACACTATTTAAACTATCTCTGTATATTTACATTTACCACAATCCCCTTTTCTACAGTAAGAGGAATTATACTTTGTGATTCAAATACCTTATCATTTTTGGAAAGTAATTTTTCCATACATAAGTTCCAATTGTATTTTCCACCTATCATGGCTCTCTAAATAATAGGTGTGTTTTATACAGGATTTTAATTCTTTTAATTTTAAGAAAATTGATTCTTCTTAATTTTTAATTAATTAAAAGGATAACCCTATGAAAAATAAGCAGCAGACTGACGTGTTTGTGAAAGTTCAACTATTCTTCTTTACTTTATATTAGGAGATGAAATGGACCACATTTCCTCCTTCTGAGCAGCTACAAAAAGCTGCTCAAACTACGCACAGCTGTGTGGTAAGAGACTCCTTTGGTTCAAAGAACTCTGAATCTATGCAGGCGCTAAAATGATGTAAGGTTCTGAATAAAATAAAAGCATATTCTATCAGGGTCTGATGAATGTGTTATGTTTCCAAAGCCCAGTTTCAGAAAATATATGTGTGCTGCTTCTTGAACAAACAGGTAAGTGATTTTAAAAAAAGAAAGAAAGAAGGAAGGAAAGAAAAAGAAACAGCTGTCTTGTTTAAGAAGCAAACATTTCAACCATTTCAACATCTTGACTAAGAAACGACCATTAAATCGAACCTGTTCGCTATCAGGTTATAAAATGAATGAAGTGTCAGAAGAAAATACACATTAATAGGTGGGATAGTAAACATGAAATGAAAACATCTTTGCAAATTTAACACTTAGTAGATGGATTCCCTTAACCCTCTGCCTTGCTGTGAAGTTCATGGTGGTCCTTGTGTAGGGCTGGGATGCCTTCCTCTGCCTTTCTCTCCTAATGTGTCCAGGATTCTGCCAGCTCTCTAGGGAGCCATTACGAGCAGCAGGATGGTGATGCTGGCAGGCGCCTCATGGCATCTCTAGGGAGGCCCCATCTGAGAGCCACACAGCCACTGTGAACACACACATCCTTATACCTAGCTTGTTACAAGCTCAGGTCCTAGGTGATGAGAACAAACCCTGCGTGGAGATAGATGCTTTCTGTGTTCCCTTAAGAGAATGTAAATGTCTCCCTGTTGCGAGTTTTATCTGAAATGATTTTAGTTTTTAGTTTGGACCTGGAGGCAGACTAGTGGAGAACTTCCTAATGCTAATGTTATACAGGGCTGCAATTTGTTTTCCATACTTGGGATATTTTTATACTGCCATTAATGAAAGCAATAATCACAATAGAAATTAAACTACAAAGAGAATATGGTAAACCCATGTTAATGTCTGACCTAAACATGTACAGCAAAGGGATTGCACGGCTGCGGTTACAGCTTGTTCATTAACTCACCTACTGCATTTATGGCACTCAGCAACATGGCGACCACGTGCTGAGGATTCTCTCAAGCTGCACTGACTCAACACATTTGGGAGGAGAGGGAAAAAAACGCTGAATAATCCTTAACATTTTGTTCACTGGAAATAGAGCTTGTAAGGCTTTACGAGTGTCCGTGGTGCTGGCACCAGAGAAGGCTTGCTAGCTCCTTAGATGCAAACACAATAAACATCACTTCCACTGGAAATACATTTGTTCAGCTGGAAAGAACTGAAAACTGTTAGTTCAAGTCACACCTACCAGTCTGTGTCTTGAGTCGCCTGTGTTAGGATGGAATGCTCACAGGGGGTCTGTTTGACCTGAAGCACTTCACAGACAATGTTTTGTGGGTAGGTATTGAGTTGCTAAAAATCAAGTATTTTCTGTACAATCTAGGTCTGTACTTTGTGGCTGTTGAAGACAAATCTAGGCCCACTGAGTAGTTGAAGACACTTCTCTTGGAAGACTGGCTAGAGAGCTCTGTCCTCTTGTCTGTCTACAGTGCTCTGGGCCTCTCCCAGTGTTCACCTCCCAGAGGCTGAGCGTGGAGGAGAGTTCTGTTATGCCTCTGGCAAGAATCTTGCAGAAATGTGTATGTCTTTGGGAAGGTTCATTTTGTTGAAAAAGTACTTGATGATATCTTAGAATTTCCCAATCGTTTGCAAAGCTTTCTTTTACATGGATTTTCCCATTTAATTACATGTCCATCTTCCCCTGTAGATCAGATGAGCCAATTACTTGGAGGTTAGTCAATAACAAAAACAACTAGGAAAGTTACAACTGGAGTAGAAGAAAGAAAGCACACAAGTTCTTTGTTTAAACGCGTGCTGTCATTATAAAACTTGGTCCTTATTCAAAAGCCTTAAAATCAGTGTCTATAGACTGAGGAGATGACTTAGTAAGTTAGGGCTAAATGTTTCCCAAGCATAAAGACCAGAGTTTGATTCCTAACACCCATCTAAAAAGCCATATCTCATACCCAGGGAGGCCAAGAAGGCTTTTTAAGTGGGGATCACTAGCTTGCCGGCCTCCCAGGTCCCAGGGAAAGATTCCGAGGGTCTCAAAAAAGCAAAGTTTATGGCTCTTGAAAACCAATACTCAAGGGTGACCCTGGCTTCATGCATGCACACACAGGCAGATAGACACATACCCCAATTATAAACAAGAACAGCATCTAGGGAAGTCCAATGCTAACTGCTGAATATACCATGTCCATGTGAGAAGGAACTACCATACACAGAGAGAAGCACAGAATCTGCGATGTGGTGCTGAGTCTCATCAACGTATGCTTTTCTTACTTTCACTCAACAGCTGTTCAAATCCTGAGGTGCGATCCATATGACAGTTGGGTACAAAATCAGACTTGGGAGTTTCCCAGCCTTCATCAAATTTAAGCTGTCATTAGAGGAAAATTTCAAAGGAAACAGCATAGTTCACTGGGCTCTACCAAATGTCACTGCAGACCAGGGGTTGGAGAACATGATGTAGAGAGCCTTTGGAGCCCACCTTCACAGGAACAGGTTCAATTCTCACCAGTTATGGGACCTAGTGAAAACGTTTCTTTGCTCGACTGCATTTCCCAGGTGCACTCAACCCACATGTATGCACCACGGCATGCACTGATTCCACAGACCAGAGCACTCTAGCCCACATGTAAGTGTCACAGCATGCAGACTACACTGAGCTGAGCACTCTAGCTCACATGTATGTGTCATAGCATGCAGACTACATAGAGCAGAGCACTCTAGCCCACATGTATGTGTCATACCATGCAGACTACACAGACCCTCGATCTCTGTTCAACATGAAGTGTGCTTCCCACAAACACTACCCAAAGCAAGATCCAAGAGTCTCACACATTTCCATGAATACAAACATCAAAAAGCATGCTGGCATGTGGTCAGCATGCCCAGAGTATTTAATGACTTTAGGTAGCCAGGAAGCTACTGGAAGAGTCAGTGCCCTCTATGTTGGTCTTTACAAACCTTCCCAATTCCTAGGATCTCAAGTCTTTTCAAGGCAGAACACACATTGACTTCTTCAACACATCAACTATGGTCTGCCCCCCTTCCATTCGACTTTAAATCAGTGCAGACCCTCCCCTGTCAGTCAACATTCTTCAACAAGGGTAACTGAAACTTGGGCACGTGGGAGGAAAAATGTTTCCTCTTCCACCAGACTTAAAAGAAGATGGACACCCTTCCCCATTTCTCTCATTAGCGCTGCAGTATAAAAGTCATCTGTGACAACTTAGTATATTAAATACACCAAAGCAACAAATAAAAGACAACCTGATGTGTAAAATACAGAAGAACCATATGGCTGCTGGTTTCTTGACTAACAGCATTACGCAAGTGGCCAACGTCAGGGGGACCAGGCAGCAACTAGGCAGGAAAAAGGCTGGTGAGTTGCCAGCCTCCTCCAGCTCCTCCTGTCAGGCCTCCCTCATCCTCATTGACTGTGCACTTAGACCATAAGCCCAGACGAACTTCCCTTCCTCAAGCTGTATTTGCTTGGTACCTGTCCCAGCAACAGGAAAAGTATACGACCCAGGCACCAGCTTTGGATGACTCTTAAATCATCTTTCCAGGTTAACATAACACAAGTAGACATGATTTGGCCTGTAGAGAGCAAATCCATAGCCTAGGAAATAGAATCTCTATTATCTTAAAATCTGTTACAAATCTGTATTCTCCAGAAATTATTTTTAAGCATTTCTATTCCTCATCTGGGTTTTCTGTTCCTTCCAAAGTTTATATGCCTTTACACACACAGCCAGATGTTCTCTTTGGCTTTCCATATAGCTCATATGTGGATGTCTCACTTTCTCAGCTATTTAGGAAATAATATTTTGCTTAAGGCAGAAGCATGCATTGTGATTCTGTGATCCTCATTTTCCAGGGTTAATCTTCTACTACAGTGGGGTGTGTGTGTGTGTGTGTGTGTGTGTGTGTGTATACAAGTCACATGCCCCAGTGTATAGGACAGAAGTCAACATTATGTGCTTTCCTTGGTCACTCTCCAGGTGGATTTTGAGACAGAGTCTCTCACTGAACCTAGAATTCACCAATTTGCTAGACTAGATGACTAGAAAGACCCAGAGACCCTCCTGTCTCTGTCTCCCAAGTTCTGGGATGGGAAATGAATACTGCCATGGCCTGCTTATTTTTTTCTACTAGAGATCTGAGTTCAAATCCTGATGCTTGCACAGCAAGGTTTTGCTGGCTGAGCCATCTTCCTAGGCCTTTGTTCAAGATTTTACATCTATTTTTAAAAGGCAGGTATCAGAATGATTCATTTTGGTGGGGCTCAAAAATATACGTAGTCAGTATGTATAAAGGCTGTGTATGTCCTGGCATGGTTGGCAGAACTTATCACACAACACACATTAGACTCCCACTTAAAGGGACAGTACAGAGGGAAACAATCATCAGAGCAAAGAGGACCACCAGTATGACATTTGGAAGAGATTATAGTTTCCCAGGAGCTGTCTGGATTGGGTGTTTCATAGGCACACTGTAGTTCTTATATCTGTAAGGAGAGTGAGGAGGAGGCACAGGCTTGTCAGCAGATAACTGTCATAGGATTACCCAACACCAGAACACATTCAACACTGAGCAGAATAAGTACCACCGACTGGCTTTTGATATTGGTCTTGTCTGAGCTATCAAATGAACCTCATAAACATCATACAGATGTCGTAAGCGGCATTATCCCCTTCCACACGGAGCTAAAGGAACTTGGTTTTACTGAGTGATTTTCAATTTTGGTCTTCTCTGGATTTCTAGAGTGCATGTTTCTACACACACCATTCTGTGTAGGTGGGGTGGAGTCCTGTTGTAGAGCATTGCCACAGGTCGCCTGAGGGTCAGGATGTGCTCCTAGGAGACCTGCATGGAAAGATCTGGCCCTCAAAGCAGAGGTTTATGACATGCCGAATCAGACAGCCCTGCAGAGGGCCCTCCTTCCTTTCCTTAGTCTGAAATGATTAATTTCTAGAATTAATTTCTAGACAGAGAGAAGAGGAGGGATAAAGGGGGAAGAAAAGGAGATGGAGAAAAGGAGCAACAGGAGTGAGGGGAGAGACAATGAAGAACAGAGAGGGAGTCAAGTACCTATTCTCCTCTGTCTCTGGGCTCACCAGCAAGCAGATGCTGTCCACCTTCATGTCTCCTCTATTTTTCTCTTCTTTTCCTTTTTCCTTTTATTTTATTTTTTCTCTTTATGTTTTATTGTTGGTATATGACACAGGATCTAACTAGGTAGCCCTGACTGTCCTGGAATTCGCTATGTAGACCATGCTGGGCTGGAACCCACAGAGAATGTGCTTGCCTCTGTCTCCTGAGTATTAGAATTCAAGGCTTACACCACCATGCCAAGCTACTTCATGTCTCTTTCCAAATCTGCCTTGGTCTAGCTTCTCCTTCCTTTACTTCCAGCAAACAGATAGCTCCTACAACAGCCTCCAATGGCCTCCTGCGGTGGGACTGATGGCCTTTTCCATTGCCTCAACTTATATTTAGGATTCAAAATATTTATCAAATGGCACTTGATGAGCCTATTTTTCCTTATGAGGGAACAGCTTTCTTGCTCACAGCTCTTTGCTCTGTCCTCACCCTGACTTAGCTTTTGTTATACATTGGGTTCTTTTACCCTCTGGTTTTCCTCCAAGATTCCTTTCTTGCCCTGTGCATTCTCCTCTCTGCCCTCTGCAGTAGACTGTGACGCCATCTGCTCACAGCCCTTATCCTTGGCATAGAGCTGCGCCTTGACCTTCTGGCTTGTATTTAAGCTCCTAAGAGATCCTACACAGAGCCGGAAGCACCATAAATGTGACAACCTAAGAGCATGTTCCTTCTTAACTAACCTCTTCTCTCCTTTTTGTGTCAGAATCACTTTCCTGTGTTACCTGTCTGCTTGCTTCCTGTAAAGCCTCCAAAGGCTCTAAAGTAGCCCAGGGCTACATGGGATCCACCCCAGGGTTACATGGGATCCACCCCAGGGTTACATGGGATCCGCCCCAGGG